>SZWC01000725.1:297153-311675 GCA_023375785.1 Penium margaritaceum
TCCCCACCCGACAACCACCAACCAGTCTCAAGCACATCACTCAAACCAGCATACACAAGTACAAATTTCTACATACATCCCATATGTCCAGCCATACATATCCACTTACACTCCCCACATGTACATTCCACTCCCACCCTCTTTCCCCCCTTCCTCACCCAATCACCACCAAACAATCTCAATTACAGTACTCAAACTAATATACACAAGTACTAATTTCCACACACATCCCATACGCCCAGCCATACAAATCCACTTACACTCCCCACGTACACTTTCTACCCTTACACTCTCCTCCCCCCCCTCCCCCCACCCAATGACCACCAACCAGTCATAAACACGTGACTCAAACCAACATACACAAGCACACATTTCTACAAACAACCTACATATCCATCCATACACATCCACTTACACTCCCCACATGCACCTTGTACCCTAAACCCCCTCCTCCCAACCACCATTGATCACATCACACAAAGGAACACACAAAAGTGTATGTACTGACACACAACTGACATATCCAACCACACACCTCCACTTGCAGTCTCCACATACAATTTCAACCTTCCCCCCTCCCCCTTTGCCAAACCACCATTGATTTAGTCACTAGAACCAATGTACTAAGGAGTGACATGCATGGAAGCTTCCTTGTGTACTAAAGAACGTTAAACACACTTCACCTACTGCATAAAAGCACTTCGATTAACGAATCCTCCTTGGGTGGCTGAATGACAAACCGAAAGAAGCAGCGAAAGCAAAAAACGAGCTCTGCAGAAGTAAGCTCACACATAGCAAAGTGATGGTGCCAAAGAATTGGCCCTCATGAACTGGGCACCAAGAGAATTGTTGTGTGTGCATAGGGATGTGCAACATGAGAGAGAGAGACCACCAAAGTAGCCTTTGACCACAGCAGACTACTTCCATGTGAATGGCGTCAAGTTGAGAGGTCACCAAGACTAACATAAAAACATCCTGCCCTCGTACGCGCCATCTCACCACCCTCCCAAGGCAGCGGTGGAGCGGTGAGTGGCTGACCGCACCAAAAATGGGTGGGTCATTCTGACACTGCAGCCCCCTCTTTCCCCCCTTTGGCTTCACAAACCCACCCCAACCCACCCCCTCCCCTACCCCCGTCCACGCCATCTCACCACCCTCCTACAGCAATGGCGGAGCGGCGAGCAGCTGACCGCACTCAAGAAGGACGGGCCATTCTCACTCCGCAGCCTCCTCCCTTTTGGCTTTGTAAACCCGCCCCAACCCATCCCCTCCCCTGCCCTCGTCCGTGCCACCTCACCACCTTCCTACAGCAGCGACGGAGCGGCGATCGGCTGACCGCACCCAAAAAGGGTCAGAATGCCCGTCACCATTTTGGGTCTATTCCATGAACAAGAACGGATTTAAATCAAGTCGTAAACTTGCCTTTCTTGCAACATTTGTACAGATTTACCATATTGCAGTATGTGTTGTCAGACATATCTGTCTGCATCTCAACCGCCATGTGCAGATTTTTTAAGCCATTGGCTGTCGAGACCTGTATGGAGCCGACTTTGGGTGCTGTTGGACTTGTCTCAGGCAAGTCACAGAAGAATAAAAACATTGGGTCAATTTCAGGCCACTCCAGGAAATTGTGTATTGCCTCATGAAGAAGCATTCCCTCCAATGGTACTGGCCCAAGAGAATCTGCGTGAGCCTCAAAGTCATATCTCCATGTCCACTCTTGTCCAGTTGCACCAGAGTTGACCCGACCTGTGTGAGGTTCAGGAAAATCATTTCTGGGCCTCCTCCTGTGTTTGGATTTTCTGGTACAGAGATCACCAGTAGGGTCGTGGGAGGGCATTTTCTCACTATCATTCGTGTAGGCGTGGTTTCTTCCAGAAACAGCCAATGCATAGTAGTCTGTTGCATGGTAGATCTGCTTGAGCCCGGTCAGTCCTGGAGTTGATGAGCCACTTTCGTCATTCTGGATCTTTTTTTCTGCCAAAGGGGTCTGTGGCGGACTTGTTGGAAGTTTCAGGGGCATGGGGATGGAAAGCCCCTGTGAGGATGTCTCAGTTTGCAAATTGCTGTGCACGTATCCCTGTCTTCTACACTGCCAACATCGTCCTGTATGGGTGCACGCAGTTCCAATTTTGGAACCTTCTTACACATAACGGCGTCACTCACTCGCCTGCTTGCTTACTCACTCACTTGTGATGATGTCAGCAGCATATGTGCCTGCGCAAAATGCCACGAGAGACTGTGCAAACTTCCATCAGCTGCACGCTATTCCGATGCCGCAGCTGCACTGTTGCTGATCGGGGCTGAAGCTGCTACCGCTGCTGGTGCCGAGCCGCCTGCATGGCATTTTTGTCTTTTTGCTTTGTACTTTGAAGGAAAGTTCTACCAGCCACTATGTTTTGCACTGGGCTTCACCGGCATGCAATATCCTGCCTTCACGGTGAGAGCAGCTGCAGAGACGAATGAGACGCCAGAAGCAATTGCTTTTGTGAGTAGGTTATGTGACAAACTACTGCTCTCTGTTTCGGTTTATCGGTAGAAGTTAGACCAGCTGCTGTCAGGACCATTGTAATGAGGTGTAGGCCACCCCAAAAATCCAGGTTTGTGATTTGCCGGTTTGTGAAGCGACTGGCAGGACAGAGTGAGCCGTGGTTGCCCCACCGAGACCTAGAATGAGAGGTTCCCAATGTGCTTGCAGCCAAAGGAGGGGATCAGGAAGTGTGGATGCATAATTCACCGCATCATCCAATGCTGAAGATCCCTTCTTGCTCCCCCCCTTGTCTGTGCTTCCCCATGTTGCATTCACAGGTACCACCAAGCACGTGAAGCCGTTCTGTACATAGAAGAAGGTCTGAATGGTGTGGATTCGGCTCTTTGACTTCCGTGTCACATTCTCCTTGCGATTCTTCAAGTTTTACTACAAGAACGCAGTTGAGGTGAGCCCACGTTGCTGCATACACCTGTAGATGACTTGCTTGAGGATGCACTTTGTCTGATAGTTGGCAGCTTGCAGCGTACCAGGGACGTGCACGAGCTCCACATTGCCTTCTTGAAATTGAATAAAATCTAACATCCCTAAATTTCAATGTGCCTGGTTCAACCCTGGAATTTCATGGGATTGGCCAGGTTGATTGCTGAGCTGTTTTCGACAAGTTTTTTAGTCGGCTTCTCTTGTAGAAAGCCAATGTCATCCAGGAGTTTGTGAAGGTGAGTCACCTCATGTACTGCTACTATTCACGCAATGTATTCAGCTTTAGTGGAGCTGAGTTTTATGATATGTTGATGCTTGCTCATCCAGAAGATGGCTCCTCTATCGAGCAGACACACAAACTTACATTACTTTTGTTCTTGAGGTAACCAGTTGCTCAAACAAGATCCTTACAAGTGGCTTGTGCACAACTCTTGTTGCCGTGTGCCAAATTGCTTACGGCAATCTGCAAGGCATGATGCCTGCTATCTACACAAGTGAGCCGATCCTACTACGGTATTTGGTCTCAATCCTCCCTTTTGGTCCCTAATTCAGGATCTTCTAGTGAGTGAGGGAAGTAGGCGTGTGCTTACTTTCTTCCATGACTAAGTGCTCACAGACCTTGGTGGCATAGATCTGCTGGCAAAGCTCAAGCCTTTGTCCCTTGTGGTTGCGCTTGATATTCATGCCACAGTAATAGTCAGGGTACTTTTTCCGCATACCCACTGTCGTCGCAAATAATGCACGCCATACCAAATTTTCACAGAAAAAGAATAGCAGGGCCACTTTGACAAGAATTTAACTATTTAGTTCAGGAAAGGCAGATGATACTTGTGAGGGCCACTGCTGAAAAAAAATACTTCGGATGTCCACCGTGCCAAAAATTGTATGGAGAACAATGTAATTCACTGCAAACCCACTTTGTACTCCGGCCAAAGTAACACGACAGCATTGAAACAGGACCCCATTCTAGCGTCGCGCTGCAAGGACAGCGTGTCAGTTGACAATGCCAGTCGACCACACATTTACGAGATTCCACTCTGACCTGGCGAGCATTAGTCATTCTGGGCTAGCATTGGTCCAGTGCATAGGTGATTCTCCTTAGTGTCCGATGATCAAGCGCGGGTCATTTGCCTCTTACGAGCACCATCCACCCCGTGCAAGTTTTGTGTTTTACCAAAGTTCTCGAACGAAACCGCGGAAAACATTGTGGAACCCAAATGTCGTACGTTGACCGAGTGACAGAGCTGAAACCTACAGTCCGCGCACGTTTACGCACAACCCAGCATCAACGAGTGCAACGGCGGGCAGGGTCCGGTCGGCCGGTCCACATCGATTGCCGTGCCTGGTCTGCATCACCCTTCTCGCCACATAAATTCTAAGGAAAACCATTGCAAACTGTTCGGTTTCATGTGATCCCACTTGTCAAAGACATTGGTGCGCAATGCCATGGTTCCCCCACGCGGGGCCTGTGCGCCACATAAAATGTGGATGTTGACATCTAAATGCCTCGCCATAGGTACAGCTAATCCATGGCACAGCCATGGCTACCGACGACAATACAAGTGGAATTCCGAATGAGCCGCGCCGATGGCATGAAGTCAGTGCGTGGGGTGGAGAGAAAGCGTTGCAGAGAGCAGCCATGTTGCATCCACGGGAAGCCGCTGCTGCATGGGCCACCATCAAGGCTGAGTTCGACGATTGGGTAACGCGGAACGGGATCCCATCATGGGCATCCACATCTCCTCAATCAGAGACCATGGTTTGGATCCTGGGCAGGCGTATGTCCACTCAGCGTCCACCTAACACTACTCATCCGTGGACGCCCTGGCTGTACAGGAAGCCATCCACCCCTGAGGCAGAGAGTGGGCATGTGTAATACTTATTCCCGAATGTATTCTGGGTGTTTCCACCAAAAATCTATCCTTTCAACGTTGAAGTGTGCCAAATAGTGGACGTGTGGTATATTTCTGTACAGTCTCATGAAGTATTCGACCACTGATTATGTCTCCTTGGAGCCCTCTGTGTGGCACATAGCGGCCATGAGCCCTTAGTGTGGCAGGGAGTGGTCCTGCGTAATAAGTATGCACAATAACCTTCTTCGGGTGTCCACTAAAATTCTATCCTTCCAACCTCCAAGTGTGCCAGATAGTGGACATGTGGTACATTTATGTTCGGTTTCATGAAGTATTCAACCACTGATGGTGTCTCCTTGGAGCCCTATCTGTGTCAGATAGCGGCCATGAGCCATTATTGTGGCAGGAATTGGCCCTGCTTAACATGTATGCACGAATACGTTCTTTGTGTATCCACTAAATTTCTATCCTTCCAACATCCAAGTGTTGAGATAGTGGACATGTTGTATGTTTATGTACGGTTTCATGAACTATTTGACCACTGATTGTGTGCTGGAGCCCTTAGTGTGGCAGATAGCGGCCATGAGCCCTTGGTGTGGCAGGTAATGTGCCTGCATAGTTTGTATGTATAATGACATATGGTGTGGCACGTGGTATGTCGCATGGGAACCATGTTTGTGGCAGATAGCCACAACACTTGCCACCGCTCTCTTACTTCATTTAGTGTGGTCTGTGTAGTGCATTAACTCTTCAACAGTACCTACTTGAAACTGTGTTGGACAGCGTACTGCCAGGTAGTGGTTGAAGCATAAGACTAAGGAACAAAATTTTAATGACCAAGGTTCCATCGTTTTTAATTATTGACAAGGTGCAGCAAACACAAGAGCGAGTGGAGAAGTCAAATGACGTAGTGTGCAACTTAGAAATCATCAAGGCCAGCAAAACAGAGGTGCTAAGTCACATGAACTAATCCACAGCTGAACGTACACGGGTAAGCCGTGCACAAAACAAATGACCTCATAGGCAGGACACTCTGCACCTTCACTGAACTCTTGACATGCATCATGAAATTATTCCCTAAAGGGGGACTCACACATGCCCGTGCATGGGTTGGCCACTTCATATCTGGCCTCCTCCACCTCTCTCTTCCGTAGGTTGAGATTGGCCATCTTGCAGCAGATGACTTCTGCATCCTTCACCGCACATCTCGTGTCGTGGGCCACATGAGATCTGACCCTGTGCCGGTGCAGTTTGAGCCTTGGTTGCCGCTTGATCACTGTCCTCAGCAGGACATGGATCTGCCTCACCTGCACAGAGAACAAAAAAAAAGAAGAACACATTTGACAACGATGAAGTCAAGTTCTCTGCATCATGGGCCATGAATGCATGTCATGAATAACAATAATACCTAATCTCAGTCAGAACAGCCTCTGCGCTTCCGCTTGCGTTGCGTTAGTTCCTTGTCCCTAGATGAGTCTAAGTGGGAGGAGCCGTCGTTTGACTCCCACTCGTCTGTCTCAGTTGTCTCGTAGTCCGAGGCACTCTCCTCATCTGACCACTAAGATGAGGAGGGATCGAGCTCTGTTGGGTTGTTTGCTGCCCCCGCTAGACTCCCACGGTTTTCAACCTGGGAAGAGAATGCGGGGTCTGCTGCTTCACCCGTAGCTTCACTTCCACCTGCATCATCACAAGCTGTTGTTGCTGCTGCTGTCTCACCCACTGCATCACCAGTTTCACCTGCCGTGGATGCTGCTGCTGCTGCCTCACCCGTTACATCACCAGTTTCACCTGTCATGGCTACTGCTGCTGTTGCTACTACCAAACCCGCTGCATCACTTCCAGGGCCTCGTCTACCATCACCTCGCATCCCACGTCCTAAGGCAAGCTGTCTGGCACGAGCCGCTACAACATTAGGTGGCGAGAGAGCAGGTGGGTTGGTACATTTCCGCGGGCCATGTCCAGACAGCCCGCAACTGCTGCAGATGTAGTCCCCCTTGCGACGGTTGTACCGGTCCTTCCACTTGGACTTCGACCTTCCCGCACCACGCTTCCGGCCTGGCGGTCCCCACCCCTTCTCTGCATACTGCACCTTGCGTAGATTCATCCCGAGCATGGGGTGACGGTAGGTCCTCTTCCAGGCCATTCTCGTCAAGTGAATGTCGACGTACATCTCGGGGTTGACACCTGCATCAAGTAGAAGGCTCACTACGTGCTGACACGGGAACCCGTAGTTAGCCCAGTGGCCGCAGCTACACTTCTTTGCGTTGCAATCAACCCCCCGTCCAGACAGTCTTTTTGGACCCAAGACCGTCCCAGAGAGCGGTCCAGCCGAGATGACATCATACTCTTGCGCCTTCTTCGTGTAGTTTTCACTTTTGCATCCACGAAGGGGACAAGCGTGGTCTCACAGACATACGTCAGCTTTTGCTGTTCTACAAACAACTTCTGCACCCACACATAAAGCTGGGCGAAACAGTGAAAGGGGTACCGATGGTGGAGGTCCATGATATGGGCGTTCAACAACTCCGTCATGTTGCTCCTTGTGTGACAGCCTCATGCCACAGGGATGTAGAGTCGGCTCCACCTGTCAAGCGGGATTCCTGGTTCTGCACCACCGCCAAAGATGTACTCCAGACCCTGCGTGGTAGCCTTCACCAAATCCTCCCTGGCGGTGAAGGCATGCGCGAGCGTCCAGAAGAGGTCCGCGGCGACACCACCCGCTTTGGACTTCACGTTCTCGCGTATGTGCTGCACACAATAGGTGTGCGTAGCACCAGGCATCTCTCAGGCCACAACAGCAAGGCGTCTGGGGTCACAATCGGAGATAAAAGCTATTCCTCGGTCGCAGGCCATGGGATACGCTTGAGACAGCTGCTGCACAAACCACGTCCAATTGTCCTTGTCTTCTTGGCCGCACAGCACCCACGTCATGGGCACCAAATGCTGTTGGCATCCCAGAATTGTGCAATGAGAAGAACCTACTTGAACCCATTTTTCAAGAAGGTCACGTCCATGGTGATGATGCGGCGCACATGGTTCCAGCCCTCCTGACATGCCCCAGGTACCACAAAGGCCCCGCGGAACATTTTTTTCTTGTCCTGCTCAGTGCATGCGAACGTCCGTGGTTCCACTCGCTTCAACTGTAGGGCATACAGTGCATAAGGACATTTGTTTAACACAACAATCACAAAGGCGAACACCTTTGGGAAACATAATTTGCAAAAGAAATTATTGAACTTAGCTATTCAGGCTAGGAAGAGTGAAGACAACAGGGTCTTCTCAACCATAAGATTCTTCTGGGCCGCCTTTTTTGCATGGTACACCAACGGGTAGTGCACTTTCTCCCCTATGCGAGCCTCGACAATCTGCCGCAGCGCCTTTGTGTCAATAGACGGCTTTTTCTTTATGGTCTACTTGATGTGCCGCAGCAACCATGCAGCCCGTCGCGCTTGATCGCCCTTCTTGGTGGTGGGGGAGCACTTGCAGCCATCCACAAACTCGAGTACGGCAACATTGTTGTGCTTGCGCTGAAAGCGCGCCTTCAGGAGCCATGGGCAGCCTGCAGTCTTCCACAGTCCGCAACGGACTTCTTTTCAAGTTGGCTCACTGCAATCCCAGGAGACAGGCATATTGTGGTCGATTGCGTAGTCTTGGACAGCTTTGCGACAGGCCTCCATGTTGCGAAAGGCGCATCCACCCAGGAAATCCGTGCATCTTCCTTTGCGTTTGCGTGCACGAGCAGGAGCAGCTTCGACATCTTTGCCGGTCGTCTCCGGCGAGGAAGGGTGGTGTTTCCTCATCAGACGACCCTGCAAAAAGGACATGAGTGGAAACTTTTCAGGCATAAGTATGGAAGAGATGCACAGGACAAACTGGTCTGAGGTGGCAAGCAGATAGCATACTTCAACACAACAGGAGGTCCAACCCTGTCGGAGGCGACATCATTTCTACAAAGAAAGTGGGTTCAACCCATCCGCAAGGTAACCACAAAACGGACGAACACGTTGAGTTCCTCCAAGTCACATCGTGTGCTCTTCAACACAGTCGGGGGAGCGCGGAGTCATACGCTCCACGACATTGACGTGACAGTTCCACTCGTATTCCTCCCAATCGGTCCAAAGGAAGGATGACTCAGGGTGGTACCGGGAGACGAGGACCTCTGGAGGATCGTCATCCTCGTTGTCCGAGTAGTCGCCTCCAGTGGCGCAAAAAGTGGTGGCCATCTTGGAAAAGTGGTTATAACAATTTATGGCATGCATCGTAATATGTATCGTACCCACCATCTGCACTTGGAACTCACCCGTTGCTAGCACGAGGAGGAGGGCCATCCCGGCGACAGAGGCCCGTTGCGACGAAGCGGCGACGTTGGAAGTACATGTCAAGTACACATCAGCAATGGCTCAACGGTCACGACCCCTATGGACAACGAGACATAACGTCCACATCACATTGCGGTTGGCTGACTTACCATGACGACAACCATCGCAAACTATGCATGCAGTGTGAAGACGTACAGAGTGGTAAAAAAAACCATTCATCCTTTCATGCACCCGGTTCACCGTCAAGCGAATGACGGTGACGGCATGTGGTCTGTCCTCAAAATATCCGCCACTTGGGGCCGTTGCCATGTGGACAAGAAGAGGCCACCTGGTAAACATATCGCGTGATTGGGATATGCTATGATAAGAATCCGTTCGCGCGTCGTCGAGGTTGACGGCAACGGCAGCAACACGTAACATCATGGCAAGTTCGGTGTTGTTGCTGCATGTTCAGCAAGGAAACTGTGTAACGTCTGTTTTTGCATGTGAATAATGCCATGTTTTTGGCGTTTATCCAAAGTTCAATCCCCCAGTTCAAAGCGTCAAAGAAAGTATGGGAAAAGAGTTTACTTTCACACTTGTTTTTTATGACGGAACGTCTGCTTTGGTTGAAGTCACTTGAAAGGCACTTGACTCGGGCGTCATTTTGTGAGTTGTCGAACTGGTGACTAAAATCACTGAAAATAAAAATCAATTTATTGGATACCCACAGTCTTCAAACTTATTCGTTTGGAACCGGTGTAGCATGAATTTTTTTTGCTATACTGGGTGTGGCATGCATCATCTCTGGCGCTTCGAGAAAAGTGGGTACAACACGAATGTTTTTTGGAAAGTGAGTACCATGTCCTAAATGTGAGAGAACTGGCCAGCAGAAAATTCGGACACCCAAACAGTGGGTACAGCGGAATTAGGCCGTAATAGTCAACCTTAGCATGAGGGTCACATTGGCCTCTTTCTTCATTGTCGTAGCCATGGATTTGATGAAGTTCCCAGGTATGTGGATGATGAGAATTTCATCAACGTTGTCAAGAGTATAGCAATCTGGTTGCTTGTTTGGTGATGGATGGTGGAGAAAGAAACATTTGCCATAGGTTAAAGGGAGACAGTCAAGAGAATCCAAAAGGCTTTCAAACCTCCAGTACGAAAGAAGACAGCTTTTTTCCAGCTTGGAAAGGCTATTCACCAGATTGCACACTTGCCCACTCCCATCGTTCTAGCCTTGTGGCGGCCTCATGAACACTGTAGTGTCCATTTCTCCTTGAAGGAAGGCATTCATCACATTGACTTACTACACCTTGTAGTCTTGCACTTTTGCAACTATAAGCATGATACGTGCAGTGGTGTAACATGTCATGGGGGTGGATGTCTCATAGAACTCCTTTGCCACCAGTGGGAAAGCCTTTGTCACCAAACGTGCTTTGAACTTGTCCATGATTCCATCAACCTTTGTCTTGATGCATAAGACCCATTTTGTCCATTTTTTCGATTTTGTTGTATGATATCCACTCACAACTTCCTTTAGCGCCTTGGCCTCTAGAGGGAAATTCATGGTTCATTTGAACAGTGCAAAGAGATTAGTTGTGGTGAGCTCAACAAGGACGTTGGCGTCCTCCTTAAAGACACAAAATGCTACGATGGCCATATTGTTCTCTGCCTCGATCTCCACTTTCCTCTACTACTCCATTTGCCATTGCAAGAGGCGTGGGACATGCCACTTGTTGACTTCCCTTGGCGTCTCATGCTTCCACATTGCCTTGTTACCAATTTCAAATCCCACCACCAAAGTTTCCGTTTAGAACCAATCACCCTAATCTCATACACTCCTCAAACGGTTCATCTCACTATTGACCATACATGATTGATCACTAGGAAATTTCCTTACATTCCATTCAAAACCATGGAAGGTAGCACACAGCTTCGAAGACAATGCTTAACGTTCTCATTCACGCTTGATGAAAAGTCTTTTCACCATGGTTCTCATTGCTAAGGAGCTTCATTTATTTCCTTCGGGGATATTCACATAATTCATGCTCATCATCAGTACAATTATGGGAGTCTTCATGTCAACATTTACAGAACATAGAAGCAACGATGGTGGAAGCTTTAAAAAAATTGATATAGGAAGGAAAGTAAATAGTGTATTGCTTACTAAATCAAACATCTCATATACGTTGGCTTGTTTTTCTAAACCATGAATAACTTTTCGGGTATTCAACTTGTTTGGAACATTTAGAGTGCCTAGTTTTGGATTTTTGTTCAGCATATAGGGCTTTGCATGACTTAAGTTTCAAGGACTTTGAAGTTCTAAGTTGTGGTCTCGGGGATGACCAAGTATAATGGTAACTTCATAACTGTTATTCATGTTCGCTCACATCCCCGTCCGCCCCATCCCCCCCCCCAATAGTGTACACGGGGAGTGTATGAGACGACGAACGACTCCTTACAGACACCGTCAGATCACTATACACAAGTATGGGTGTCTCATCCAATGGTTAGGTGTGTACAAGTAAATTCATGCCATGTTGCGCCTTACGTTCACATCGTACGAATAGAATGCAGTCGTTCTCCCAGCCTACATGATATGAAGAAGGAGGACATTCTTATAAAAAACAGAGGCATAAAATGCCATTTTCTGTTTGTTGTCCTTGCGGACGACTTTGACCTTGGTTGATCCGCGTGGTGCATACCTGTAGCGGTTTGTCAAGACAAGGTCCATGCCGGTGTGGTCAGCGTTGACCACACAAGCATCTAGAATGGCATACAGACAAATGAGGAACACAATGTGTTTAAAAATTGATGTGACACGGGCCTCCTTATCGAGGGGAAGCTTCTTCAAGGCTGTGGTGCCACATCGCCAGGACCACCCGAGCTTGTTCCCAAAAAATTGTGGCACCACCCACATTAGAACTACTCTTCCACATGCTTTTCCCCGATATGCATGAGGCCACGCTTGGTCAAGATGAGGAGTAGCTTTTCATGGGTGGTTGCGGAGGATAGAAGAGTCCCTTGGCAGTTCATTCAAGGACATGCATGAATTCACCCTTGAGCTTGGGATGATCATCGAAGTGGCCCTTTTAGCTATGGCCTCCCTGTACTCTTGAGGTTTGTTTTTGTTTTTGTTTTTTTGTTTTTTTTGTTTTTTTTTCTTCCCCTTTTCCCTGCCTCTTTGACTGGTCAGGTTGCTTCGGGTTCAGCTACAAGTGTGCTAGCATAGATGGGATTCAGTCAAAAGGTTCTCTGCCTGTTCCAACCACAATCAATGTTGGGGGAAAGCTTTGTCTGGATGGACGGGGTGTGAGGGAGTGATTTATTTTTTTTGAAGGCGTTGAAAGCCTTTTACAAAGCTGCCCGTGTGGACTATGGTGGATGATGGCTATGTGGCCAAGCCTGTACTATTCCATGTGCTTACCATGTTTTTCACTTTCCGTGGAGGATGAATTCTCGGTGGGAGGTTGAGGATGCAGTTGCTCCAGGTCTATGAATTCATCTGCAAAAGCTGCTAGTTAAACTGACACAACGTCATCATTCAGATCTTGCATAAGAGTGTTGTAAACTTCATGATTTGTGGTTTCACGTACTGCTTCCGTGGCTACTTTGGCCAGAAGCAGAAGCAACACGTTGTCTGAGGGAGCCAAACCACCGTGATCCAGTGTAGTGACAAAATCATCGTTGTTACTGTGTGACAGGACAACACGTTGTCTCTTCCACTTTGGTAGACGTCCATGCCTTGTCCAGACTATTTAGTACTGGGTTTTGCAGACTCACTGATGGTGGCGCATCTGGGGGAGTCAAAGCTGGAAAACCCACATTGATGTCCTCAAGTAATGGTTGGATTGAAGGGGGTAGGAATAGACAATTCCTCCTCGGTCGCCTAGGCCCTCTACGAGGCACGCGTGCTTCATTCAGACAGGGAGAAGCAAAGTCACATGCCACATTCTTGTGGTGCTCTTTATGTGTGACTTGTTCAAGAACGCCGTGAAGGCAGGAATATTATGAGAATTTGTTGATGGGCTTGTTTTTTCTCTTGTGCCTGTGTATTGTGGCTTTGAAAGTAGGATGTGAACAAGCAGTGCAACCAAATGTAGGTTCAGGTAGCTATGTCCGACGTTTCTCCAAAAAAAAAAGCCAACTGGCATAAAATTACAAAAATTAATGGCTAAGACATACATGATACAAATAGCACATTGATTTGCCGACATTTTATTGGTCGTTTGCAGAGTCAAACAAGATCTTTTGCAAAATTTACCTAGGCGCAAAACCAAATATAGCACACAGAGGTGACTTGTTTATTTTCACAAAAGACAACTCAACAGTGATCCAGGTGGTACATCAAAGTTACACGCTTAAAAACATGTGCAGTTACAAAATCATAAAGGAGTAGGATATGCTTTGGAAGGGCATATGTGGTGAAACATACATGCGAGAATCATATGTGGAGTTGTATAAGGAGATTAATGGGGTGTATGTTGAATTGTGCATAAGATTACACATGTTTGTGCGATGTCATCCAAATTGCACAACGATGGATCAAAAACATGGAAGAAAGAATGTGGTGGGTAATGTATGTGGATTAGTAATGTGAAATTGTATGGTTTGTGAGTTTTAGATATATATGTGAAACCTATTATTGTGTTAAATGGTACAGCCTAATCCCCAATGCATACAAGTTATGTGAACACAAAATATCAGCTTTTTTGCTTGCCGTGCAAGCCCAAAAAAACTGCCTGATCAACGTCAAGGTCCTTCACAAGCTCTATTTTAGAACTCTTGCACCTTCAACCATGCATATATGGCATGAACCTAGAACCATCACTTTTGAGTTTTGTCGTTTTCCAACACATAGCGAAGAATTTGAGGTTCAAGGTGCAAGTAAAAATATATGTTATGGATCCCCGTATCACATATACCTGCCCGACTGTCATCCCTACTACAAAGAAAGGAACCGATCTACATTGTTTTGAATTCATACATCCAGCACTTTCATGTACTCCCACACAGTTCATGGTATCCTTCATGCAATTACCTTGGACAATTATCCCAAGGAGCTTCCAGCAAAGAGAGATCATGACGTTCTTGCATCCATAGATTTGTCACTTTGCGCATGGTTTTGAGCTATTGCTGTGGGACGACCGTGGCCCAGAAGCAACCAGCCGAGTGGGCTGAATTGGTACCATGGACGCATAAGAGGGTCTCAAAACTTATGGTAATGGACAAGGTGGACTTGGATTTTTCACTAATGATGATCACACTGACATCAACCTATTCCCTACTACAATATTGCTGCCTTTTTCTGATTCAGTCAACACATGATCATGCACCTCATTCTTGGCTAGAAATTTTCCACATTGTATGTTCATGTGACTGTGCCTATGCTCTTAT
>SZWC01000725.1:312902-342963 GCA_023375785.1 Penium margaritaceum
ACACACACACACACACACACACACACACACACACACACACACACACACACACACACACACACACACACACACACACACACACACACACACACACACACACACACACACACACAGAGAGAAATAAACACCCAGAAATATGTACAATACAAACATTCATACATAAACACACCTCAAAATGGCATATACACATGCTCATACACACATCACACATACACATACACATACACGTACACATACACATACGCACACATATATGGCCAATCACCTCACCCCTGAAAAATTGAATTGACAAGTGTATTGGGAAGTGTGAACATCACTGAAGATGGTCTTCTGATTAAAAAATGATACGTCGTATGTATGATCCATAATAACTAAAACCTTATCCAACGAAAGTCTATCTGGGCTCTAGTTGCATGAATCTATCTTGAATATTTGCACATAGGAACACACTTTTTGATAGACCAGTTATGGAGTGTATGAGTTCAGGGTGATTAACCATAACTCCACACACACAAAAAGAAACCAACACAAACACATGTACAACATGATACATAATAAAAGTTGTAAATACACTAAAAACACACACAAATATCCACATAATAAGCAAAGAGACTGACAAGACATACGTGTGCTTGTGCATGCACATGTGGATACACAAAGAGGGAAAAAAGAAGAGGTAGGAAGGGAAGATGGTAATAGAGAGCAAGAGAGGGAGAATGAGAAATAGAGCGAGATAGAGAGAGGGGGGGAGAGGGGGGGGGAGAGAGAGAGAGAGAGAGAGGGGGGGTGGAGATAGAGAGAGGGAGAGAGAGAGAGAGAGAGAGAGAGAGAGAGAGAGAGAGAGAGAGAGAGAGAGAGAGAGAGAGAGAGAGAGAGAGAGAGAGAGAGAGAGAGAGAGAGAGAGAGAGAGAGAGAGAGAGAGAGAGAGAGAGAGAGAGAGAGAGAGAGAGAGAGAGAGAGAGAGAGAGAGATCCACACATATGCTTCTTCATGACCACACACAACTTAATTTGCATACAATCATGTACACATGAATGAACACATGTCCTTCCATGCATACACCTATGTCTGCATGCAAACATACATGCATGGATGTGTTCATGTATGCATGCATGTATTCATCTATGCAGATATACATGCATTTATACATGCATGAACATTGGCACAAGCTCATGGCGCATGTATGGACACACACCTGTAGGCACACATGTACTCTAGCATAGAGAAGTGAAGGTATGCATGGATGTAGACATACATAAACACAGATGGACACCTCCCAAGAATCAAAATCCATTGCACATGTCACCTCTAGTGTTTGGTGTTGGCTGGGAATTTGTATGAACGGGTTGATGGTGAAAGCCTCCGTACTGGTGTACATGAATCCCTTTAGTCTATGGTTTATCGGTTTGAAAAAAAACTTGGCCCTTTCTTCCCTTGAATGAGTGTTTAATTCATGAATGATGTTTCAATTGTTTTCACCTCGTTAGTGAATGTGTATTTTATTTACACAATATTCCCCTCAGGGGAGTAGAGATGATTTTTTTGTTGGAATCCCCTTTGTATAATGAGAAGGTTTTGGGTCTTATGAAGGTCTAGGTTGGTTCAAGCTTCTGCAATAGCGGAGCCAAAGTTGCTCCCTCACATTAAAAGGGGAGGGATTCCTTTGAAAAGTTTGAAAGTTCTTAACACTCATCCAGTTATGTAGTGATTCAGGTTTTACATGGACATAAACGTTCTTTATTCTGTGTATTTCATGGGAAATTTTCTTGTTGAAAAGTGCATATGTATTTCAGTGTTTTGTGTCAAAGGATAGGCAGACACTGATGAGGGTGAACCTTGTAAAATTGTATTTTTGTTCCATAAATCTAGTCTGTCATGTGTAACCATCCATAGTTAGAAATTAGGGCATCCGCAACGCCCCTGCTCATCAAGGGCTAGTGATTAGTCCATCGGTCTCCAAGAAATTTGACATAAAAAGGGCACTTTTGTGAAACACCTTAGCGGAATAAAAGAACTAGGCTAATATACCCATTGATTTGCTGTATTTTTTCAGGTATCATATCTGTTTGGACTTTACCAAAAAAACGTTTGACTCATGCAAAGTTCTTAGGGAGATGAAACTCTGCCTTTGTTAGAAGGGAAGCTTCCATGCTTAAGTACCATAAAAGCTTGGGAGGATCCCGAACCTAAAGACAACCCAAAACACTTGAATTGTACTGAGGACTTGTTGGAAACATTTTTGTGACTTTTTTAGCAAAACATCATATAAATGGCTTGATTACTGGCAGTCAACGGGGTTATGGAATTTTCTCCAAGAAAAAACTGGTAGGTGGCGTAGCGCTTCAGATGAAGTTAGGAGAGGCACAAATTTTCCATACAAAATTTTCAGTGTTACGTCCCTCACATACGCAAGTTCCTAAACTCAGTGAGTGGGCATTTCTGTTCCAACATTCATGGCCCACCACGCAACTGATTCCGGATTCTTACACCGATCAGCCGAGGGCATTTTAACTACCTGCCCCAAATCCTGTGTTCCGTTCCAGAAGTTTCCGGCACCTTCGACCATATTCCACAATGGTCAACGGAAGTGTCCCAAACCATATTGATTTTTTGACACCATTCATTCAAAGTCTTGATGGTGCTAGACTTTTACAAAGACGTGCCTTGATATCCTTGAAGACCTTCAAGTTCTCAGTGGAGCTTTTTGATGCAGTCACTCACGGCATGATCCCGCATGCGTCACTCAGCTTGAACGCCAAGGATCTAACATAAGCCTCATTCTCATTCTCCGCATTGTGTATATGTGCTCGACGCAGTCGAAACTTGTCATTGAAAGACACTTACTTCTTAATACAAATGATCCATTTTCCCCGATCTCTTTAACTGTCTTTTTTCCCTCACCTCATCCCTGTGAACCACCTCCGTTTCGCTTGGTGAAACACTTGGTATCACAGCGTAGTGACAGTGGAGGGAATACCGACACATTAACTGCCAAGCAACAACCTTGCATGGGTTTTCAGCACATCTCCACTATTCAGAATATGTTGTGACAAAAACAGTAAATGGAGTGAGCACAACGAACGATGAGCAGTAGTCTCTGGTAAACACTCTGACAATGGAGGACCAATAGCACGTGAACAATGATGCTATCCGGACAAACCAGAAAGCAGCAGCAGCTTTCCTGGCAAATGGCACAACACCGACAAACTCGAAGGCCAACCCGGTGACGGATCCCTCGGGCTCAGCGAACCCTTTGCATCCACCGCTGCCCGTCAGGTCAACACCCGGCATAATGAGAGGCGCTGGCCAACAATCGCGAATCAATGAAGACCTGTAGCAGAAACTGTTGGGACTCAAGAGACTCAATATCCATCTCCTCCAACAACTCAATACGGCAATGGCAGCGCTTTGGAATTCGTGTGCGTACGAAGTAATACTTACCGTGAGAAATCTTCAAATCTCCAGTAAACCCCAGATTTGACCGGCACTCCCCGGATCATTTGATCCCACAAACTTTGAGGGACCTACATTCAAGATGTGGCTGACGAGTTTGGAGGTGTACTTCACCGTTGTTGGGGTCAACAATGACAGGAAGAAAATTGACCTCGCTTCCTCGCTTTTGTATGACACGGCTTTAAGTTGGTGGTCCGATCTAATGACAATCCAACGTCAGCAAGAGATCAGCAGAGCCAGATCAATGGCTCACGTGCTCTTACATCATTGGCTGCAGGCATACTACCTCTCTAGCAAATTAATCGGATGTGGCACGACTCTCTCACGCCACCAGAATTTTGGAGCGACTTTGCACACGCTATCCTTTGCGTATTTTAAGAAGCCAAAAAAGAATTTCCATGCACGATTCAGACTTGAACGTCTATTTCAGCAGTCTAGCATGACAGAGAATACACAACATTTCCACAAAATCATCACTAGCAGCGCCCTTGCCCCCGACAAACTCTGTTTCTTCTACAACAATGGCAATTGTAATTCTTGGCATCCAGGAAAACCTTCTACAAATGATCGCAGCAGCCAAGTGCATCGAAAGAATTTATTACAACACTCAGATATAGGAATCCAGCAACTGGCGACCCCAAAGCCATAATCTTTATTGTGGTGGTAGAAACTCGTAGTCAACGTCAAACCTCATCTTCAATAGAGATTGACTCTGTTGATCAATGCAATGAACAACTCTGTCAGACTTGTGAGAAGTTGGGCCATATCTCGTGCAACTGTCGCAAAAAAGGGAGGGAAGCTGCAAAGAAAAAATGAGGAGTTGAGAAACAAGAAATGGTGGGAGTAGACAGCAATTCTCCTGTCCGGAAAAAAATTGTACGCTGACTGATCGTGCATCCGAGTAGCTCGCATTGCCGCAGACAAGGGTTCCTGGCAAATTCTGACAAGGGGTAGGAGGACAAACAACCGTGGATACTAGTACAGATACAGTAAAGGGGTTGTAAAAGTCGCAGATCAATACCAGCACTAGTGGATGGAGGAGCTTCTCAAAGCTCTGTAATCAACAACGTGGTTCAGAAGCTGGGTTTGCAAAAAGTTTTTGAAAGAAAAACGTCGACGGTCAATTGCAGCTCCTTCGGCCTTGCGAACCACTCTGACTGCAAATTGGATGTCTGCACGGAAATGTGTAGCGACCACAAAATCATCATTGGGTGATATTTCCTGTACTGGTAGATTTTGTAGGTGGACTAGAGCAGCAGATCGGACCATGTTAGCATCGTTGACAGAAATTGACAGCTGCCTCTGGTCGAGCGACCCACAACGCAATGGTGGTTATAAGAAGCAGCACAGGCGGAACCAATAGAGGGAGTTGTGGCAACCACAAAACATGAACCGATATCTCCTGTTGTGGCCAAGAGGTTCCTGACACACGGAGCTCAAGCATGGCTAGTCCACACGGAGGCAAGGGAAGTAGAAGAAATTACAACTGTGGAGGCGACGACACCAGCTCCTACACCTGAGAAGTTCACTGCAGTACTGGAGGAGTTTGCAACGATATTTGAGGATTTCGAAGGGATTTTTTCCAACAAACTGCCTCGAAACCTACCTCCGCAGTAAAACATCAACCATCATATAGACCTGAAGTTGGGCAGCAAACCGATGGTGAAGGCAACCTATTAGTTGAGCGATCACGAGCTGACCAAAACTCAAGAAGTAGTTCAACGAGATGCTCGGCCAGGGATTCATCAGGCCTTCCACCATACGTGGAACATGTAATTCTTGTAAAAAAGAAAGCCGGAGAGATGCGGATGTGCATGATCTACCAAGCATTGAACGATGTAATTCTCAAGAACCGCTACTACCTTTTGCGAGTAGACGAAGTTTTTGACCAACTCCGCTTGGCCCAAATTAGTAGCAAAACTGACCTATACAGTGGCTATCACCAGATCCGCGTATCTGATAAGGACATTGAGAACACAATATTTCACACCAGATATGCATACTTTGAGTTCACAATCATAACTTTTAGACTCGCCGATACATGCACAACATTTATGGTAGCGATCAATAACAAATTCTACCTGTACCTTGACGACTTTGTCGTTGTGTACCTTGACAACATCCTGGTTTATAACCACACCATGGAGGAGCAAAATGGACATCTAGAATTCTAGAATTTTTACAAAGAAAGAATGTTTTTAGAAAACTATTGAAGTGCGACTTTGTTCATGGTTCGATCGAATTTCTGGGTCACGTCATCAGCAGCAGATGGATTACCATGGATCCAGAAAAGGTGGATGCGGTCATTGGTTGGCCGACGCCCATAAATTCTTGGGACATCCAAGTAATAATGGACTTCTGTAACCTCTACCGTCAATTCATAAATTACCTCGCTTGAGTGTCAGTGTCTCTCCAATCTCCCTCAAAAAACTACCGAGTGTAATTGGAATAACAAAGAAGCATTCGAATCTTTGAGAAGTACTCTGACCTCAACGCCAGACATTTAATTAGAAGATCCTACTGTGGAATACATCATGGCCACCAACATGTCTGATCAAGGCATCAGAGCCGTTCTACTCCCGGACAACAGCATTGGAGAGCAACCGGTTAAGTACATGTCGAGAAAAGTGTTCGGGCCGGAGCTGAATTATGCGGTAAATGTAGAAGAAATACTCGCTTTCATGCATGCATTGAATATATAGTGGTGCTACATGGAATGCCGGCATTGCATCGCTTGCATTAACAATCGAGTCATAGAATAGCTAAATACAGCCAAATCTGAGCCGTCGACAAGCCCAATGGATAGAGTTCCTCGAGTCCAACTTGGACTATGTCATTGAGTACCGACCTGGAAAAAAGTTATCCGGTGGATGTTCTAAGTCAATGACCAGATTTGATGGCTGAAAACAACCCGTTGCTTGTCAATCAAGAATCGTACCTTGCAAGACTTTCCGCAAAGGTTTAAGAGGAGTTTGGCGGGTATCACACGGCCAATTTTTTGTTCGACGACCCCTACTGATGACGAGGATTCACTCGCCAGGTCATCATTCCACTGAAGGATGAGCTACTGAGAATTCTACAGGGGGCCATGACACCAATCCAAGTGGACACTTCAGCGAGGACAAGATGCTTAAGAAGCTAACAAAATGCAGACTAATGTGGTGGCCTTGTGTAAATGTTGTGACACCTGTCAAGGACAATAATCTTGTCGTACGAGGCAACCCGGCATACTCCAACCCCTACCTGTTCAAACGGAGCCGTGGTTTGACATCAGCATGGATTCCATGATGGGATTTTCGCCACCCCCAGAGGGTACGTTGCCATCCTCGTCGTGGTTGAAAGATAAAAAAATGTCACACCTTGTCCCAATGATAAGGTGTGACCAGAGAAGGAACAACATGATTGTTTCTCAACCTGATCCTACAGTTGCACGACATGATATGTACCATCATCAGCAACAGAGACGGCCACTTTACTAGCCATTACTGGCGCTAACTAATGATGCGTTATGAAATTCAAATCCATCTATCAACAGTGTTCCATCCTCAAACCAACAAGCAAAAAAGTAGACAAACCAAGCTCTCAAGCAACTTCGTTGCACAACATACGAGCCGTTGGTACTGATCGGGCAGCCAAGATGCAACCCGGATACAACTCCGCCGCATCCACCACAATCGATAAAATCCATGTTGAAGTGGTGTACGGCAAAATTTCCCATCACACTGGCAGGATTATAGAGTCAGAGAAACATTCCCACAGTCAATATCTAGCGTATGAACTTCTCAAGCGTTTGGGAGGAAACACAACAGACCCTCACAAAGACACAAGCAGCCATGAAGAAGCCATGCAATGCCAATGGGCATTGCACCGATGACATGTTTCAACGCTCACGATTGCATCCTCCTTAGCTTAAAAAACATCAAAATCCGAGGATAGGACCTTGCGATGCTCAAATACCGCTGGTTGGGACTATCTGAGATTGAGCAAATACAAACTTCTGCTGTCAGACGACTTCACCTGTCTGAGCGCATAGCGATTCATCCCATTTTCCACATTGGCAAGCTCAAACACTACCGTGATCCCAGTACAAAGTTCCTTGGAAGACAAATCGCACCACAACATCATGTGCAAGTAGACGTGGAGTACGCAATTGAAGTCATCCTCAGACATCGACGCTGTGGAAGAACGACCAAGTATCTGGTAGATGGCACAGCTACAATGCCGCGCACAACAGCTGGGAGCCCTATGACAACCTCCAAGATTGATCACCTGCTTGTTTGCTACTACCATCGTCACCAGTGTACGTCTGCTACCGCACAAGGATGTCCCAGCTAGAAGGGGGAGAAGTGTTAGATCAGAGACGTACATGAGTCCCTAAACTCAGAGAGTGGGAAATTTTTGTTCTTAAATTCATGGCCCACAGCGCAATGACTTCATGATTTTTATGTTGGTCAGCCGAGGGCTTTTTAATTGCCTGACCCTCAGTGTTTTGTTTTAGAAGTTTTTGATAACATAGACCGCATTCCACAATGGTCGACAGAATTGTTGTGAACCTTATCGATGTTCTAAAATTTTTCGGTGGACTCCACAGTCGACGACTCCAGAATTCTAACGAGAAGGGGCTTGGTATTCTCAAAGCCCCATGACTTTTTGGTGGAGTTTCTCAAAGTAGCCACTCATGGCGCAACCTCGCACACACTGCTTGGCTCAAATGCCGAGGATCCAACATATGCCTCATTCCCATTCATTGATCATGTATATGTTCTTGAGTCACTCGACATTTGACATCTCTGTACACTTATTGCTCAAAAGAGATTATCCATGTTCCCTAAATCCTTTAATTTTCTTTTATCCTGCACCTCATCCCTGTGAACCATTCCGCTCGACGTGACATTGAGGAGGTTAGATGAAACGCACACTTCATTCTTCTTTCTCTAGGTAAGAAAGTACCTTATTGATGTTCAGGGCAAACAATCTAAAAAGGGCATACTAGTCCTTCTACCCATTCCACAAGCGGGTTAGGAATTTGATACCTGGCACTTGATAAATAGAAGCAAAACAAGTTGGGCATGTCAATCCCCCTCGCACTTCTCGCTCCCATGCGAGAATCATGAATGAGCAAAAACGTTGTTTTTTTAGATCGAGCGGAAACGCTTGTTCTGACCAAACTCAAGAAGTAGTTGGACAAGATGCTCGGTCAGGGGATCATTAGACACTGCATATCACCCTATATGGTACCCCTACTTTTCTTAAAAAATAAGAGCAAATAGATGTGGATGCGCATGGATTACCGAGCATTGAATGACATCACCATCAAGAACCACCACCCTCTCACGAGCAAATGAAATTTTTGATCAAGTCCGAGGGGCCCAAATTTCCAGCAGTATTGACCTACACAACGACTATCATCAGATACGTACATCTGATAAGGACGTCGAGAAAATGGAATTTCGTAGCAGATACGGGCATTTCAAGTTTGCGATCATGTTGTTTGGACTCACAAATGCCTCCACAATATACATGGTGGCAATGAACAACATCTTCCACCCGTACCTAGACGACTTTTTCGTCATGTATCTTGTCAACATCTTGGTGTACAACCACATCCAAGAGGAGAACAATGGATACCTCCAAAACGTTGTCGAGATTTTACAAAGAGAGGAGTTTTTTCGCAAACTCTCGAATTGTGGCTTTTGTCGCCGTTTGATTGGAATTTTGGGCCACATCATCGACGACGGTCGGATCACCATGAACCCGAAAAAGGTAGAGGCAGTTGTTGATTGACCGACACCCACGAATGTTTGAGACATCTAGGTATGTTTAGGCTTATGTAAATACTACCGTTGATACGGTAAGGACTACACATGAGTGTCAGCGCCTCTCTCCCATCTCACCCGGAAAACCACTGAGTGGAATTGGGGGACAAAAAACAAGAAGAGTTCAACTCTTTGAGAAAATATTTGACCTCGGCACCAGCCTTACAATTGGCGGACTCAAATGTGGACTATATCATGGCCACTTACATAAACATCTGATTGAGCCATTCAAGCCATTCTCCTCCAAGATAATGGACATTGATAACAACTAGTTGCGTACATGTCACAAAAGCTATGTAGGCCGGGACTCAACTACAAAGTGCACGAGAAGGAGATGCTTGTAGTCATGCACACACTTAAGTCATGACGGTGTCACTTGGAATGCCTGTGATGCATCGTCCGAACTGACATCATGGCCTGAAATATCTAAAGACAGCCAAATCTAAGCAGACAACAAAATCAATGGATGGTGTTCCTTGGGTCCAATCTCGACTACAACATCAAGGACCGGCCTGGAAAAACGATGCGGCAGACGCTCTAAGTCGGCGGCCAGATTTAATGGCTGAGATGAACAAGTTACTCATCAAACAAGACCCATATCTCGCAAGTGTTACGCCAAGCGGAACGTACGTCATTCACAGGGATAAGGTAGGACAAAAGATGATTCGGGTGTTTGGGACAAATGGATTATTTGTATTAAGCAGGTAGTGTAATTTGATGGAAAGTGTTAATGGAGTCCAGCACATATACATACAATGCTGAGAATGAGAATCATGCATATGTTGGGTCATTGGCATTTGAGCAAAATGATGCATGCGAGGTCGCGCTTTGAGTGGCTGATTCAACGATCTCCACTGAGAAGTCAGGGGGCTTCAAGAATATCGAGGATCTTCTTCATAAAAGTCTTGCATTGTCGAGAGGTCAACTGAACAATATTGAAACATTGACAGAGTTTGCAATACTTTTGTTGACCATTCTGGAAGGTTGGAGCTGTCAAAAACTTCTGGAACGGAAAACCGTAGGTCGGAGTAGTTGACCAAAATGCCCTCAACTGAACGGCGTGAAAATCTGGGGGTTGTTGCATGATGGGCTGTGAATTCAGGGTCAGAAATTCCCAGTTGGGCGGTTTAGGGATGCGTGTACATCGCAGATGTTACACTTTCCCCCGTTTTATTTGCGATGTTCTGACGCATTAGTCAACGTAGGCCGGTGATGACAAAAGTAACCGTGAATCAGATGATCAACATTGTGGATATTGTTATGGGGATCCTAGCTGTTGTGCGCGGCATTGTAGCAGTACAACTTGACAGGATACTCGGCCATTTTCCCAAGGTGTCGATGTCCGAGAATAACTCCAATCACGTACTCTGTCCCCGTGTACCTGTATAGGAGGTGGAGGTGCAATGCCTTTTCCGGGGAAGTGTGTTCTAGAATCCTGGTAGTTCTTGAGCTTACTCATGTGGGAAACAGGGTGGATCACCATGATCTCAGGGAGGCAAAGTATAGCAACGTCTGGGGTTTACATTTGCTCAATCTAAAAAATCCCAACCATCAGGGTTTGAGCTTTGTGTAGTCTTTTCCTAGGAGTTTGATGTTTGTAGATCTGAGGGGGACGTGGTAGCCAATCTAGAATACATCATTGCTTCAATATCGGTTGGCCGCCCACTTCATTGCTGCTTCCGTCTTTGCAAGGGTCTGCCGTGTTTCCTCCCAGATGCTTGTGAAGTCTCGGTGCTGAATTTCTACTACGAGGATGTCACTCTAGCTCTACAATCCAGCTGGTGTGGCGGGAAGCTTGCCGTGAACCACTTCGAAAGGTGCTTTACCAGTTGCGGTGGAAGTGATGGAGTTGTATGTGGGTTTCAAGCGTCTGATTGGATTGCTCAATTTGCCCGTCAGTCTGAGGATGGAATGACATTGATACTTGGTTCCGACTGCATTGGCATGTCATCAGTTTGCACCAATAACGGCTAGTGAAATGGCTGTCTCTTTCACTAATGATGGTACATGGCACTCCATGCAGACGCACGATCTTCTGTGGTGACGGTGATGGTCGACGAAATGAAGTTTGAAATTTTAGAAAATCTGTCCACCATGACGAGGATGGCGTCATACCCCTAGAGTGTAGGGGAAAAACCTGTCATGAAGTCCATGCCGATGTCGATCCATGGTTCCGTTGGAATGGGTAGAGGTTGAAGTAGTCCAGATGGCCTCGTGCAACGAGATTTTTGTCTTTGATAGGTTTTGCGCAACTTGCACAAAGCCCCACATCGGTCTACATTTTATCCCACAAGTAGTACTTTGCATGCTTCTTGAGAGTCTTCTCCTTTCCGGAGTGTCCACCCAGACCAGTATCGTGGCGTTCCTCAAATAGCATCCGTCGTAGATCCTCATTTGGAGGAACGATGACCAGGAGAGTGAATTGTCGTCGCTAGCATGATTCGTCAAACAAAAACTTGATCTTGTCATACCTGTTGAACTCCTTGTAACCCTTGGCAAACAGTTTTGCAAGGTATGTGTCTCGCTCGATGAGAAATGTGCTGATCTTGGCCATGACATCTGGTCGTCCACTTACAACATCCACTGCATTTGTTTTTCCAGGTCGGTACTCGATGTCGTTGTTGAAGTTGCACTCAAGGAACTCCATCCATCGAGTTTATCGACAGCTTAGATTTGGCTGGGTCTTGGGATATTTTAGAGCGTTATGTTTGGTACGCATGCTGCATCACCGATATTCCAAGTAGCACCGCCATGTCTTGAACACGTTCACCATTGTGAGCATCTCTTTCTCATGTACCGCGTAGTTGAGTTCTTGTCCATGTAGTTTTTGTGACATGTAAGCGACCAGTTTTTCTCCGCTGCCGTTGTCTTGGAGGAGAATGGCTCCGATGGTACAATCGGAAGCCTCGGTGGCCATGATGTATTCCACCATTGGATGCACCAATCATGAAGCTGACACCAAGGTCAGAGCATTTCTCAAAGATTTGAACGCTTCTTGTACGTTGTCCCTCCAATACCGCTTGGTGGTTTTCTGGGTGAGATGGGAGAGACTCTTACATTCATGTGTAGTCCTTTACGAATCAATGGTAGTAGTTTGTGGAGCCTAAAATCAGCTGGAAATCCCAAACATTTGTGGATACCCGCCAATCATCAACCGCCTCCACCATTTTCGGGTTAATGGTGATCAATCTGCCGCCGATGATGTGGCCAAAAACCTTGATGGAACGGTGACCGATGTCATATTCAAGAGTTTTCTGAATTTTTTTCCATCTTTGTAAAATCCCCTGAATGTTTTGAAGATGTCCATCGAGCTCCTCCAAAGTGCGGTTATACACCATGATGTTGTTGATGTGTGCAGCGACAAAGTCATTGGGATACGAATTGAAATTTCTATTCATCGTCGTCATGAATACTGCAAGGACATTTGTGAGTTCGAACAACATGAACGTGAACTTGAAGTGCCCGTATCTGGTGCAAAATGTTTTCTTCTCGATGTCTTTACCAAACATGCCGATCTGATAATGGCCACTGCGTATGTCGATTCTGTTGAAATTCCGGGCCCCATGGAGTCGATGAAAAAGCTCATGTGCTTGCATGAGGGAGTAGCGGTTCTTCATGGTGATTTCATTCAATGCCAAGTAGTTTACACACATCCACATCTCTCTAGTTTTCTTTTTCACAAAAGGTATCGGTGCTGCGTAGGATGACATGGAGGGTCTAATGAACCCCTGACCGAGCATCTCATCCAGCTGCTTCTTGAGTTCGTTCAGCTCATGATCACTCATCAGATAGGTCCCCTTCACTATTGGTTTGCTGGCACGCTTCAGCTCTAACTGATGGTTGATATTGCATTGTGGTGGTAGCTCTCGGGGTAGTGTGTGGGGGAAAACCCCTTCAAACTCCTCAATGAGTTGTGCAAACTCAATCGGTACTGCTACAAATTTCTGAAGTGTCGAGCTTGTGGATGTCGCTTCAGCTGCCGCAGTTTCTTCTGCTTCCCCTGCTTCCACATGGACTAGCCACACTTAGGCTCTGTGCTTCAGATATTTCTTGGCCACGTCCAGATGTATCGGCTCGTGTTTTAAAAAATTATCGTAGCTTCCTCTACTTCTTCCTCCTCATCTACTTCCCGTAACCGCCACTATGTTGTGGGTCGCTCGACCAGAGATAGATGTCTTTCTTTGTCATTAATGTTGAAGTAGTCTTCTCAGCTCCTCCAGTCAACCTGCAGATTATGCTGATTGAGGAAATCTCGTCCGGTTTTTTTTGTGGTTGCTCATTTGACATGTCCTCCAGACCAGTACGGCGTGCAGATCTCCAATTTGTAGCCGGAGTGGTTCACGAAGTCGGCAGGCCTTAAGTAATCAATCATTGGATTTTCCTCAAACACTCCCTCTTCGGTCTGCAAACCCAGCTTCCGAAACATGTTGTTGCTAACAAAACTATGAGAAGCTCCTCCACCCAGAAGTGCCGGTACCGTTTTGCGACTTTTGCAATACCTCCGTTGCACTCGTACTAGTATCACCGGTTGGTCATCCTCATACTCCTCATTGAACTTTGCCATCTCAGGAATGCTTATCTTTGACAATGTGAGCAACTCAGATGGACAATCGGTCGGCACAAATTTTTTTTCACCGGACAAGAACCTTGCCGTCTACTTCTCCCCTTAGCCATTTTTTGTTCTATTTGTTCCTTCTGTGTAACTTTCCACCCTTTTGCTTGTTGTTGCCACTTTTGGCAGTCGCACAAGATGTTACCCGGCTTTCTACAAGTCCAACTGAGCCATTAATTACGCTGATCGGTGACGTCAATCTCCATCGGAGGCGAGGTTTCCACCCAGTGTGACTTCCCTCCGCCATGATAAGAATTGTGGCCTTAGGGCTGCCATGCATTGGATTCTTGCATCTGAGTGCTATAGCTGGCGCAATTGATGCAGTTGGCTACTACAATCATTCGCGGAAGGTTGTCTCGGAGTGCAAAAGTGACAAATGCTTGTCGTATATCTCGCTTGAGGCCGTTGTTGTTGTAGAATGCGTAATGCGTAAGTAGCATGCATGACCTTGTCCTCATCAAACGCGAGGTCACCGTCGGTGATGATTTTGCGAAAACGCCGAGTGTACTCTATCACACTGGGCTATTGATGTGGGCGTTGGAGTCTGTACCTTTCTTCCAACCTCTCATTCGTCTTCTCAAAGCGAGCAAGCGTAGCATGCATAAAGTCGTTCCATGTTTCCAATAGCGTGACAGAGTCGTGCCATGATGGGTTTGTTTGCTCAAGAGGTACTACTCCTCCAATCGATGATGAAAGAATGGTTGCGTTAGCCGTTGATCCGACTCTGTCAGTCGCTTGCTGCCGTTCGATGGCCTTTAGGTTGGACTACCAACTCAAGGCCATGTCATACAAAAGCGAGGCTGGGAGATCAATCTTCTTCTTGTCGTTGTTGAACCCAGTTGTGGTGAAGTACACCTCTAAACTTGTCAGCCACATCCCAAATGTCAGTTCCTTGGAGTTTGCGGGGTCAAACGGCTTGAGAAATGCCGGTCGAATCTGGGGTTCACTCGAGAGATATCTAACTTTCTTTCGATGAGAACTACTTTGCATGCACGAGATACTCAAAGCTCCTCCATCACCGTATTGAGCTGTTGGAGAAGATGGGTGTTGAGGCTCTTGAGTCCTGCGAATTTTTTGTGAGGTCTTCCTTCATCAATGCTTGTTGGTTGGTGCCTCCCATCCTGCCAGGTGTCTACCCAATAGGTTGCGGCAAAGGCAAATGGTTTGCTCAGCCAGAAAGGTCCACCACCAAATTGGCCGTTGGGATCATCGATGCTACACAATTCAGCACAAAAGGTGTCACTTCCACCTGGTTGGCCTTGAGAGCGTCGTCATTCGCGTACTGCTGATCCGCCATCGCCAGATTACTCGCCAAGGACTGTTGCTCTTCGTGGGGTGTTCTCACTCTATTCACCGTTGTTTTCACAAAGTCTACAATCTTTGGAATGGTAGAGATGCACTGAGGACTCATGCAAGGTTGTTGCCAGGTATTTAATGCGTCGATTCTCCCTCTAGTGCCATTGTTCTCTGATACCAAGTGTTACGCCAAGCAGAACAAAGATGGTTCACAGGGATGATGTGTGGGATAAAAGACAATCCGGGTTTTTGGGGAAAATGGATAACTTGTATTGAGCAGTAAGTGTACCTAGATGACAAGTGTTGAGTGAGTCGAACATACATATACAATGCCGAGAATAAGAATGAGGCACATGTCAGGTCATCGGCGTTGCAATCAAGCAACGCGTGCGAGGTCGCGCCGTGAGTGGTTGATTCAAGAAGCTCTGCAAAGAATCCCCGCTCAGGGGGCTTCGAGAATGTCAAGGTGCTTCTTTAAAAAATCTAGCACCTTCAGAAAGTCGACCGAACGATATCAAAATACTGAGAGAGTTTGCAATACTACTGTCGACCATTCTGCAAGGCGGTCAAAGTTCTTTTAAACTTCTGGAACAAAACACCAGAGGTCAGGACAATTGGCAAACATACCCTTGGCTGAACAGTGCAAGAATCCAGAAATCGTCGCACGGTGGGCTATGAATGTAAGGAAAAGATTGCCCACTCACAAGGTCCAGGGACTCGTGTACGCGAGGGACGTAACACCAAAGCTGTCTACGAAGAGTTGCAAGGAGTTCGAGGGGTACGACAAAACTAAGTTCTGGTTTGACAAGCCCTACTGGCAACGGTGATTCACTTGCCAGGTTGTCCTTCCACCTAACAAGGAATTGTGACGGACGATATTGGAGAAGTTCCACAACACTTGACCAAGCGGACATTTCAGCATGGACAAGATGCTCAAAAATCCAGCAAATAACCTGGCCTGGCCGCCTTCTGCAAGTCGTGTAACACCTGTTAGAGACAACAAGCATGTCGCACGTAGCGACAGGGGGCAGTTTGCTGATGTAGAAGACAGGGTGGATCACCATGTTGTTGGGTAGGTGAAGTCAAGTGAAGTCTGGGGTTTCCATTTCCTCAATCTAAAATGGTCACAACCACTGATGTTTCTGCTTCACAGATTCCTGTTCTCAAGGTTTGATTTTTGAATTGTTGAGGAGGACGCAGCCCCCAGCGTTGAACATGTCATCGCTGCAATGTCAGTCGGCTGCTCGCTTCCTAGCTGCTTGATTCCTTGCCAGGATCAGCCATGTTTCTTCCCAGACGCTTGTGAAGTCCTTATGGTGGATATCGATCGCGAGGATGCTACTTTTACTTTGTAGTCCTACCGGTGTGGCGGGAAGTTTGTCCTACACCACTTCAATTGGTATTTCAGTAGTTGTGGTGGAAGCGGCAGCGTTGTATGCGAGTTTGGCAGTCGGCAATTCTGCTGCCCAATCAGTGCCATGAGGATCGCATGAAGTGTGGATGATTTGTTTAAGAGTTTCCCTGGTTCGCTCGGTTTGTCCGTCGGTCTAGGGATGGAACGCCATTGATTGTTTGATCCAACTGCCACAACGAATCATCAATTTGCGCTCTAAATGGCTAGTGAAATGACCGTTTTGGTCGCTGATTATGGTATGTGGCACGACGTGCGGTCCTACGACCTGGTTTAGAAATGGCCCCGCTCTTCCTTCTGCGTTAACGGTGGTCATTGTAGGAATGAAGTGTGACAGTTTAGAGAATCTGTCCAGTGCGACCAGGATGGCGTCATACCCCTCGGGAACGGCCGGCAGTCTTGACACAAAACCCATGCTGATTTCAGCCCTCGGTTCCGTCCGAACGAGTAGGGGTTGAAGTAGACCAATGCAAACTTCCCCGACAGAGACGTCGCACCTCCACCTCCTACACAAGTGGACAGAGATGCAGAATACGAGACCAAAGATGTCCTCGGATATTGACACCGTACAAAAACGACCAATTATCTGGTCAAGTGGCATGGATGTGACGTTGTCCACTACAAATAGGAGCCGTACGACAATCTCTACGACATCGATCATCCAATCGGCGGCTACTTTTGCCGTCACTGGCCTACGTCTACCAACGTGCCGGGACATCACGGTTAAAAATGAGGTAAGCTTTACGTCCCAAACACACACAAGTCCCTAAACTACGCAAGTGGATACTTCTATCGTTACATTCATGGCCCACCGTGCAAAAACTTCAAGATTTTTAGGCCGTCCGGTCAAGGGCATTTTGGCCAACTGTCGGACCTCCGATGTTCCACTCCAGATGTTTCTGACAACTTTGACGACCTTCTTGAATGGGCGACAAAAGTGTCATGAACTATATCAATGTTTTGATATTGTTTGCCTTCTCCGTGGAATGAGACTTCTACTGGGGGTCCAACGCCACCACAAGCTCATGGTGCTTAACGTGCCTGTCTTCCTTCTGTTCCCAAGCCACCCAAAAACCTTAAGCCCCCATCATAGGCATCCGACGGACTAGTCTTGACCTCAAGTGCCGGGGATCAGTCATCTAACTGGATTAATTAAAATCAAGACTACTACAATTGTGAAAGATGATATGATGGAAAAATCTTTGCAAACTTCATGGTTACTTAAGATAAGCCTCACTCTCCAAAAAGAGGCCCCATTCAATACAAAAACACAGCATGTAGTGTCCTAGTGTTTCTCCCATAATTTTTTTAACATTTGATGTTTTACATTCTTGTCATGTTTCATGTTATCAAATGAGGAGTGATACGTTTTACATTTTTTAGCCATTACTTCCATCTCCTTCGTGCACACTTAATTATCCTCACCATGGTATCCCATGCATCATCTTTGTTTTGCATGGCCTATAGTGTGTAGTTACTGCTATTCAAATGTGGAAGATCTCCCCTCAAAGCTCATGGAAGAGACGGAAGGCGAACAACAATAAGCTTCTAAAACACAAGAAACGATAGTTCTTGCAACAAACATTCCTATCAAGAAAGAGTGGAAAACTTATGTTTTGGCACACCTTTTTCCTCTTTCGTGGGTCCATCATGAGTTAATCTGCATCTGCGTGTGACAATCGTTAGTTGTAAGCTGAGGTTTGTCAAGTCATCACATTTGATTGAAGACTAGTCCTACGCACCAACCATTGGACAGCGGAGTCTTCCATGTACAAGACAATTGATGACATGTAAATTCTCAAGCCAGATGGCTTGAAACCCAACCACTGCTCTATTAAAATTCCATACGATCATTGAGTTCACAATAGTGGTGCAAGTGAAGATTTTTTTTACACAACTCATTCAAATTCCAAGCAAATGGACACCAAGGAAAAAAACTTAACTCATTAATTGCCATTATGAAAGACGGTGTGGTACACCCGTACTAGCTTTTGTGTACGATTCCAATATTCCTTCATGATGTTGTCAACTCACTTCATGTTGCCATTTTGTCTTCTCGTGGCTACAACGTGTTGGCCCTACGGATGCATGCTATTGACAAGATGAAAAAGACTGGAAAGTTTTAAAAACTCCCAAATGCAATTCATGATGAGAGCATTATCTTCATGCCAGCAGTCATGCATGCCCAATGATCTATAAACTTGTTCCAAGTAGGAGGAATGATTCACGGATATTTTTTTTCATTTGTAGTAAAGCATTGCATACCCCACCACATTGTCTTTATGTGCAGATATTATCTCAAACAGAAATATGGATTTGGCGAAGGCAATAAATGTCGTTTCCATGTGCAATGTACATAATGTGTATATCTAACAAAGAAATCCCATGATAAATGAAGCAAGAATTTCACTTGCAAGGCCTCGTAGTATGCTTAGACTCTCACACAAAAGTAGTTCCAGAGGACAGCACACCAAATTCATGTTATGAGTTATCCTACAGCTAATTACCTCATCTAAAATCCTGATGGACAAGGTGGCATCCTTCTCTCAAATCGGACAAGCTACATGTGTCTGGTTTTTGGGATAGCCACATTAACAATAATGCTTAAGAGTCACTCAAAGCACACTTGAAGTTCCTTCAGAAGCTCTATGTGTTTCACTCTTTCAGGCAGGGCAACATGAGAATATCATGAACTAAACAAAGATGTCTTGACCACCCCCATAAAGAGGCTCGTCCACAACTTTGTAGTGGACTGGGACCTTAACGTCATCAGAAAGGGAACACAATCAACCATGGTCCAAGGTTGTACAAACGTGCGGCATTAGTTTGGACTCTCATGTCAGCATACGTGTACTATGACCATGGAGACCGGCAAAGATGAAACAACGCACATGGATATTGGGCAGACTCATTTTTACTAGTTTTGCATATGCGCAATTCACATGCCCTTGATATTAGCAAAGGGCATCCATGCTACCTCATTACGTTTCGGCCAATCTGGACCATGACTTGAACGTGGGAGACCAGGTTGTACTTGCATGCATAGAAAGCCATAACATTGCTTCAATGTCATCTATGCCAAGTGCGCCTATAAGGGCCATACCAATAGGTAATGCCAAAACCAAGCGGCATTTTTTCCTGACCACAAAGTGGATCAAATTCCAGCAGACTAGTGGCCGGAACAAAAAGTACACCACAAGTGAGTGCAGCATTACAACATGCCACAACATCACTTACAGTAGGAGACCATGGAGCAACTAGAGACAAGTAAGAACTAGAAAGTTATGCTCCTACAAAGCACATGGGTCTTTCTACTAATGACGAGATTGGCAAGTTGGTAAAGGAAGACATCAATGGCAATGTTTCAGATAGTGGTAGTGAGGAATCCGTTGCAGACACAAAACAACCAAAGTGACGCCAATAACCTGAGAGGAGCACAAAACAAAAGATGTGTGGTTGATGGAATGTTATTGCGGTCTAAAGGATGGCGCAAGATGCAAGGAGAAGGACCAAGAAAGGGGGAGGGTGATATTGAGAGGGAGGGAGAAGATGAAGGAGATATGGATGTGAACCATGGTGTGTGTGTGTGTGTGTGTGGTTTTGTGTGTGTGTGTGTGTGTGTGTGTGTGTGTGTGTGTGTGTGTGTGTGTGTAGTGTTGAAGCTCTCCAGATTTAAGCTGATGTGCTTCATGTATTTCATTTTTCAGTTTGCATTATGAATTCATAGTGAACCTTCTTTTCATAGAAAAACTGTCATGTGCAAGACTAAAACATTCAAGTCTTTGAATCCGTTGACAATGGCCCATCATAGAAAATACACAATGGGGGTAAAAATTCACTTTCGGGTACAAGTAGAATGTAAGAGGCATTCCGTGTCTTGTACACAATCCCAAATGTCAAGTCATGGATATGTTTAGATGAAAAAATAATTACTATGGTGTTAGACTATGTTTGATGAATTTCATAATGAAATGATTTGAGAACATCACTTCCATTATCTCTTGCAATATGGTTTAATGAATGAGGGTCACATTGTGATGTAGGAATCATCATATCGGTCGTCACATAGATGCTTCATATTGTTGTGGCAAAACACTTGTCGGTCAATAACTTAAAGGACAATTCATCAAAATTTATATTCAATCCGGGAGACCCTTTCTTTTTAATAATTGTAACGGAATGATCTCCATTTTCACCAATTTTCCCAGTGTTGATTTCATTCCCAAGTGGTATTGGGAACATCCAATGTGTTTCAAAGAGTCCCAGAGGAACGGGGGCATGTGTTTATGAAGGTATATTATGATGCAATTCAAAAACCCTTATTCTATGGATTTTTCGATGGAATGATCCCAAAGATAACTTTTATAATGCCTTTGCAGAGCTTTTCTTATGGGATTGAAGTGAACTCTGATCCACCAGAAGATGCGGACAGTTGAACCCCATGTGTGACATCATAGGATGCATCCACATTCACCACCCTTGGGTGTAACAATGGCTTGGAAATGGCATGCTATGTCCGTTTGAGGAACTAAAACGTGTCTACAATGTCATTAAGTCCAGTTCATATACACTTGAGAATTTTCTGGTTTCCATACACGTGCTTCCATATACGTGGAGGATGCATAGTCTTCTATCGAGCAAAGAAAATGAGATGTATTAGTCTGGTCAATAGTAGAAGGCATGGTACTTAATTATGAAATTATAGCGAATATGTACAAATTACCCTTACTATCCCATGGCACATGACTCATTGACTAGCACATCAGAGAGAACTTCAATGGATCCATGCCTGCTAGTTCCAAATGCACCATAACAAATGGCAATGAGGGAAATGGCCACCTAGGTTGAAGCATGCTTGAGATGGATCGATGGGAGGTGGTCCCAAGTTCTTTGAGTCCCACATGCACTTCATATTCTACTACTGAACACACTCATCACAAAGGTCCATTATAGGAGGTGGCGTGATGATGAATCCCCTTGCAGAAACTTTAGGTAAATCCTTATCTTATCCTGGGTGTTTACGTAGCGGCAATGGACAACCTTTAAACGACAATGGATCTATGAAAGACAGTTTTATACTTCACATAACGCATAAAAAAAGAGAATTTGACTCCCATTTTCAATCGCTTCTTATAGAAAATTGTACCCCTGAAATGGGGCATTGCAAGACGTAAAATGTATTGTGAACGAATTTGGCAAGAACCGCGTGGTTGGGTCTTCATTCATCTTGTCACGAATGATACTGTTGGTACTTGCCCATAGGTCTTAAAATGAATCTCTAACACGTCTCAAATTTAATAGCTCACAATTTGATTCTTTTGAAAAGGGACATTGAAAACACAAATTGGAATTATTGTGGCACTCATTATGATGATGAATTCAACACATGGCTTTGGATAGATGTGTCCCGTCCACAATAGATAAATTTATGATGGACACATTTTATGTCGCTTACTCATATGCCACAAGGGATCATGTCATGGGCCAAAAAAATCATATTCTAGCACACCAAAGTGGGTTCGTGTGGATCCATAGCAACTAGTGATGACATCCTTTCAAACAGAAATGAGGACCCTTAACATCTTATGTCCAATACTTGTTGTGTGGGTCAATGAAAGGTGGTCACCATGGCTGTTAGCCTATAACGTAATTGGTATTTGTCCTTGTTACCCAAGCACCGTAAAGGTCCATGGGATCAGATTGCGGGATGATGATACTCCATGCACCCACATCCAATATGTTTTGGTCATTGGCCATTACTCTAGCAATGGCAATTGTTGTCATTTTAGCAACATAAGCAATTTGAAGACATGTTAGCCTAAAGGTGTTCAGTTTGTACACTTAATTTCTCGGGTGCTCCTTCAATGCGCTCAAGAAAACCAAGCACACTAGAATTCTATTGTACCGCTTTAGTGTCTATGAAGATTGAGTACGTGACTGTTTACACTTACATGGAGAAGGGGTATACATTTTTGCTACACATTAGCCTCGTGTAACGCACATTCCATGAGGAGTGTAGGTCCATGATTCTACATAGTAACAAATAATGCCCTGAGTGGATAACAAGTGTATTTTTACATGGAACACAAGCCTGATTTCCTCGTGCACTAATTCCACGCACTAGAATCCAAACATAAAGAGTTGGCGTCAAAGTACCCAGGTAAAACAAAAGTAGACACAAAGTGCCAGATCATTCTATTATATTGTGAAAAACACAAAAAATATCCTCATACACTAGCCGAACACACTACATCCCCAAATAAGAGTGTGAATCCAATATTCTAGATGAGATAAAAGTATGTATTCAAAGCCTGACCATTGTATTTCTATGGGCAAAGTGAGCACATTTCCCTCATACACTACCTCCATGCAGAGGACCTCTTTAAAAAGGGTGGCAATCCAATGTTCCATACAGTACAAACAACACATTAAGTGCATGATCACCATGTTTCCATATGGGATGCAAGATCACTTGCCTTAAGCACTAGCCCCGCGCACAAGAACCCCCAATGGGGTTGGGGGTAAAATCTCCTGTATAAAGCATGAAAAAAAAGAGGTTTTGTTTTATATGGGAAACTGGACCCCCAACCCCATGAGGGGTTCTTGTGCGTGAGGCTAGTGCATGAGGCAAATGAGCTTGTTTGCCAAGGTACGGTTAGTCGTAGGTATTTTATACAATGTAACATGGGTGTGTAGGAACCTGTCGAGAAAGGTAGATTCCTAGAAGGTTATAATGATGACAAAGAGATTTTTGGTATTTAGACCATTATACGTCTATTTAGAGTTTTTTGCAATACCTAGTTTGCTAACACATTCCAAGAGACCTCCTATATTGTCTTTTGCGATTTTTCAGCATGTATGGGGTAGTTCTATGCATGTCTAAAACACATTTCCTCATGCATGAAACACTCAATTGGTTGCTCCCCCCCCCACTGGATTAAAGAGGCAAGTGTACAAGGGCGTGCATATGGTGGAAGTAACAAAAGGTACACTATTGTACATCTTGCAACTTCCTTGAATAAATCTCACACGAGTACGCTACTTTCAACTATCAATACTCCCTTCAATACCTTGTCACATACACTTGTCTCATCCAGTTTCTCATCTTTTGGATGGGGTGGGAAGACGGTTCCGTCAACTTTCCTCGATCCAGCCTCCATCCGCCTTCCCCAAGTGCATGAGACAGGTTAATGAGGGGGTTTATGTGGTGGAAGTCGCAATTTGTACACAAGTGTATGTATCGTGACTTCCTAGAAATTCTTTTAGGAGATTACACCGGTGTACACTAATGTACACTTTTATGAGTACACTAGTGCTATGACACTAGTGTACACAATTTTACACTGAAGGTAGGTCAAGCAACATCCCTTGGTCCCTTTCTCCCCTCCCCTCAAACTGTATGAAGTGAGTGTCTGAGGGGGTGTATGTGGCGGAAGTTGCGAAATGTACTCAAGTATATATCTTGCGAAAACCGAAGATCGTACGAGATAACACAAGTGAATTTTTTAACATCCCCCCACATACACCACATCATGCACTTGCCTCATACACTCTTTATCTTTGGATAGGGAGTCGCCCCTGCTAACATTGATCGGTCCATCCCCTCTCTCCCCTTCTCCCGAACTGTGTCGAGAATTACAAAATGAACACAAGTGTACATCTTGTGACTTCCTCAAAATTCTCTCACAAGACTACAGTAGTATCCTAGTTAAAACTACTTCCACCTATACCGCCTCATACACTCATCTCATACACTTGATTTGTTTTGATAGGGAGTTAAACGGGTCTGTCAAAATTGCTCCGTTCCTCCTCCCCTCCCCTCCTTGAGTGTGTATGAGGTGAGTGCATGAGAGGGTGTATATAGCAAAAATCGTGAAATGTCCACAATTGTATATCTCATGAATCCATTAAAACTACCACATGAGAGAGTACTAGTGTCTTCTTAAATACCCCCACATACATTACCTTGTACACTACTTTTATTTTCTTAGGAGAGGGGACGGTTCTTCTGATATTGATTGGTCCCTCCTCCCCCCTTAGAGTGCATGAGGCAAGTGTATGGGGGGTGTATGTGGAGGAAGTCAAAAAATGTACACAGGTTTAAATCTTGCAACTTCTTCAGAATTCTTTCACAAGAGTACACTAGTGTCTTTTTCAATGCCCCCTCTTACAAACACCATCTCATACACTCGTCTCACACGGTTCTTTTTTGGAGAAGGGGGACGGGTCTCCAAATATTGATCAGTCCACCCCCTTCCAAAGTGCACGAGGGACGCTTATGAGGGGGTGTATGTGGCGGAAGTCACAAAATTTACACAAACATACATATCTTTACTTCTCCAAAATCCCCTCATGAAACTACAATAGTAAATTATTTCATACCCCTCACGCATACACAGCCTCATACACTCCCCCGCTTTCATGGGACACACCTCAAGCAATCCAATATGAGTATTGAGCATAAATTCAAGTCGTTTGTATTCAAGGCAAATGCGAGATGGGTGGATGCACATCATGTGTTTAATACAAATATGAACATGGACATGTGGAACATCAAGGATGATGTCATCTGGTGGATGCACGAGAGGTAGATGCATATGCATAGAACCACCAATTTTCTACACCACAAAATAATTGTTTCCACTCTTATGTGAATCATTAGCTTAATGTTGTTGCCCCCACCCCTCCATCATTTCCCATGAACTAAACCCTAGGGCTTTCATGACTTTCTTCGTATAGAAAAACACAAAAGTAGAAATGGTCAAAGATAGCCACAGATATGACTTTACCATTAGATCACAGCTTTTACAAAATAAAAAATTACAGAAGTGGGTATGGCAGAACTGTATTGATCACGTGCATTCATTTAATACATGCATGCATTCCAAAGAGATGTAATTACCAGATTGTAACCTTGTTTATCATGATCCTCAGCCATACTTTATTGTTTCTAAAATCGCAAAATAGAATGACTATTGATCTATAGGCTCATCAAGATGCATGTGCATGGTGGAAGGTACATTTGGTGACAGCTTGTACTATCTTGAAAAAACTAATGCGGAACAAAACGTTTTCCTCACATACGAGTACATCTTTCTCTAAACTAGATAATGGATTGAATTTGGTGCGAGGTATGGGGAAGGGCAATGGGATTTGCTATTAGAAATTCTGTATAATTACACTTCTAGATGAATATCTGTTCTTAAATATTGGGTATAAATGAACATAAATTTAATTGAAAAACTTAAACATCCTTTTCAAACCATTCAAATCCATGTGCACTTGATCATATGAAAGGATGCATCTCTACTCACAACGGAACAAACCTCTACACTCACTCCTCACATGCAATTTTTACCTGAAATATTTCCCACTCTCCTTTGCCTTCGCATCAAAAACCAACTGCAAGTACTTCACACAAGAATGTTTAATTTCATGAAATTCATGCGCAAATTTTATCCATCATTCCATGCATCTTTTGATAGACTCCATGCATCGTCATCTGAACACAACCTCCCTTTCTGACATGTCTACCAATGCCTCAAAGCAAACACTTAACTCATACACAAACATACATTTTCTAACCTGTGCACACCCTTCATAAGTGCTTCTATGCACGTCCATACACCCTCTAGTCCTCCTATCTGTCCTTAAAAGTTGCAAAACATCCTCCAAATCACAATGCACAAGACACATGCGAGATTCTAAACATTCACATACATGTCACTCATTTTATAACGAAGTAACATATAGACATCATAAACATGTTTTTTCACTCTAATTCATATATACCAGCCTTCCTGTTACAAAACAGCCTTTAATACATCACCAAATTTGTTTTACAAAAAACATTTACGTACATATTCACCACTCATCTTAAGGCATGCCAAACCATGTACATTCCTCATTCCTCAGCACCTACTCAGCCTTTCCCTAAAAAACCCACGAACCTCAAATACATCACTACCATCAATAAATGACATGATAGGTGTTCCCATGAACAAATCAATATAGCCATTCCCCTTTCAGTGAAATTCCCATAAACATTTTTCCTACCCATTTCCCCCTTCCCCATCCTAATGTCCTCCCCAACAACCAGAATTGAATACGATCCTAAGAGTTCTCTATAATTACACATTGTACACCCACCTTAATTTAAATATCAAAGTACATTCCATTTTAATATACAACCCACACCCATATTCAAATCCACTTCTTTCAAATCTCCATCCTTCACTAGGTCAAAGCAACGCAAGACAAGACACTCAACATCAAGCTTAAAATTCTAGAAGTTTTGCCCAAATCATTGTTGTTTTCAAAGATTCCTATTAAAGTAAATGATGTTTGATTTGTTGAATGAAATGAAGCAACATTTGTGGCTTTTTGCATCAAAGATAAGGGCTTGAATTGTGAAAAAAGTAAACTTCAATAACATGAACCAAACAACTATAGACCTTTGGGTAAACAAGCATAACATCGAGCTTGAACCATACTAGATTAATGGAATCTTTACATCGTGTATGGTGGCCTATGTGTTGGTCGATACAATTCTAGTTTCATTTGAAGTTAACGTTGTCACATAATGAAAGTAATCAGAAGTTCATTTATCACATTCATTGTGTAAGGAAACACAACCATTGATCCACCAATGATCTCACTATCACCACAACTTGTGGAATGCAAATGTTTTGCTATTTGTAGTCCAATCAGTATGCCAAGTTCAATTTTAAAGATAAAATATCAAAGTAGTTGATTGAATCCACGAATCATTTCCATCACATGCAAATAATTGAGTTACTTAAGATGATTGATAACACTAAATGCAAAGGAAAACATTCACCCTTGTATTTTTTAATCACAGATGAGGTAAGTTGGTACCTTGTGTTTTTTAAGGTCGTTGGTAAGGCATCATTCCACAAGGCTAGAATTGACGGCATATGATGATCTGTTGTATAAAAAATGTATGCCATTCAGTTAAACCATATGACATCACCTGCACACTAAAGTAAAAACAAATAATAGTATTTCATATGTTGAATACGGCGTTAGGATGGGGGGCCAAAAGTTAGCCGTGGGGCCAGCTTCTTGTCTCACTTGTGAGGGAGAAGGGGCTCTCAAGAGCTGATGGGGAAACGATCTTGAAAGCTGTGAGGGGGATCAAGGCAAGGAAATTAGGCATGAGAGAGGATAGAGGCGAGCAATATTGTTGTTTTTGGAAAACAACGAGCATGAGAAGTGAGCAACGCGAACCCCTATCGGATCGTATTGCTCCGATCCTATGGGTTGCCACTCCGCGTGGCAATCCACACAAGATAAGGGAGGGCACTCTAGGCAAGCAACGAGTGAGCAAACACAAGCGTAACTCAGCGTCCCGACCTACGTTGCATGAAGAGCAAGTACGAAAGTAGGCTAGAGCACACCCCTGAAGGGTAAGACTAATCTACGTACGCTAGTAAATGTTTGATACTTATACACGATAGCTCAAGCAAAGAGTTTAGACACCATAGCACAAGCCACAAGAGGATATAGACACAGTCAGGAGAGACGTGGCATACGTAGCCAAGCAGACAGTGACAACAGCGCGCACGCTACCAGGGACAGCCAACTGGGGGCACCACCAAGAAGCTCCTGCATAGGTGCACACCGTCAAGGGCATCCAGAAGGGCTTTACAGAAGCACCTTGTCAAGACAACCCCACTAGAGGCGCTCCACCAGATGTATGCCACCAGGAGCACCCCACCAACAGCATTAGTAAGTAGCCACCCACGGGAAGCATTGCTCCAAATTCACCCATCCAAAAGCACCCATCTAGAAGCACCCCACCAGAAGCGCCCCACCAAAAGCACCCCATCAAAAGCGCGGACAGCGCCTCCAGTGTCCAACCGGCTCAGGCGATCCGGCCAGTGATAGGTGCCCTCATAACGGCCAAGGAGTCAAGGACTTGCACACCCACCAACCAGAGACACAAAACACAAGAGAAGTAGACTGGAAAGGAAACACAGAGGGAGGGGTGATACGGAGGCATGAATTGGAGCCAAGGATGCAGGGAGCGCGGGCGACAAGGGAGACTAGTGGAGGCAACGTGCACAAAGTGGAGGGAGAGAGGAGAGGAAAATGTAGCAGAGGGACAATCATCGGGAAGATGACTAAATAGCCCTGGCAAGTGATAAGAGAGAGGGATGGGGCAGGGGAGGGAAGAGGATCAGTCCACAGGGGAAGGGGTGTGAAGACCGATCGAGGTAGTGCTTGAAGCAAAGGCGGGCTGGAGAAGATCCTTAGTGAGGAGATCAATCAGCTTAAACTCGGTGGAGATGAACCGTAGAGAGACGTCGCCAGTAGCGTGTACAACGCGCACATAGTGGTGCTTGACGTTGATGTGCTTTGTGTGGCGATGCAACGCTGCGGCATTCCTAGCAGTGGCTAGACCGCTCTCACTGTCTTTGTATAGAGGCATAGGCAACGTGGGGGGAAAGAATTCACCAAGGAGAATTGAAGCCACACAGCATCCACGGTGGTGCTACCCAAAGCTATGTACTCAGCCTCCTATGTGCTTCGTGTCACGTAGCCCTACTTGCGCATACGCCAGGAGACGGCGGCGGTACTGAGAGGGAAGAAGAAGCCACTACAACTCAAAGCATCTACGTCGCAAGCATAACAAAGCCCTCAGGAAGCGGCGCACCTAACAAAGCCGGAAAAGCGAGGCCACACAAATGACGACGCGATTCGTCGTGGAACAACCAACCGGGGCATAGGTGTCGTCGAAGTCAACACCAGGGATCTGGGAGTACCCCTTAGCTGTATGGCAAGCCTTACATCGATCAAGCGTAACGGTGGCGATGAACTTTTGACACAGATACCATTTGGCCTTGATCTTCGTGCGACTGAGAGGGAGGTCAGTGAGCTCAAGGACGCCGTGGTCCGAGAGCGTAGCTAACTTAGCTAGACACGCGACATGCCAAGCGGTGGCGTCAGGACAAGAAAGGGTGTGAGCAAGCGTAAGAGGGTCAGAAACACTGGCAAGAGGGGGTGGAGAGATTGTAGGAGGGGCAGAGGTGACAACAAGCGCGCGAGCAATAGTCACGGGGCCACGGACGAAGCAATGGTCTGTGCAAGCATCCACCGTGTTTCATAACTCAAGGCAAAAGAAATGACGGTTGTGAGCGTGACCTGGGTGAAGGGAGTATGGATGGAGGGGCCGGTACACGGAGTCCGGGGAGGAGGACGTGACGATGCAGGAGACTGGGTCAGAGGGCGGGGAAGACAGGGTGATCAGCGAAGCGAGGAGAGGGGGAGGGAGAGAGGCCACAGGAACAGAAATCACAGAGAAGGTGAGGGTGCAGGAAGGCGTGGGCGGAGTGGTGGCAAAAGAGGGTGGAGGCGGTGGCAAGAGGGGAAAAGGGGGAGGTGGTGTGGGAGAGATGCAAGGGGGTGGCGCTAGAGATGGAAACACAGGTGGGCACATGAGAGGGGGGG
>SZWC01000725.1:343170-367133 GCA_023375785.1 Penium margaritaceum
AGGGTGCAGGAAGGCGTGGGCGGAGTGGTGGCAAAAGAGGGTGGAGGCGGTGGCAAGAGGGGAAAAGGGGGAGGTGGTGTGGGAGAGATGCAAGGGGGTGGCGCTAGAGATGGAAACACAGGTGGGCACATGAGAGGGGGGGGCGGGGGCAGGGGGAGGAAGGGGGTGACAAGGCAAGCAAAAGCACGAGCAATACGGGATTGGGTGCAAAAAGAGATATGGGTAAGAGGAAGAGGAGTTGTCAGCATGGGGGAAGAGGGAGGGAGAGGGACGAAGGAGGAGGGGAAGGGGGAGGGACGGGATGAGAGGGGTGAGAGGAGATAACAGGGGTAGAGGCGACAGAGGGAGCAAGAAAAGGGAAAGGGGGAGGCCGGGCCCACGCGACATCATCACACATCTAGGAGGACGAGTGGAGAGGAGCACAAGGTGCCAAAAGCAGTGTAGGGGCAGGTGGGGAAGGGGAAGAGGGAGGAGCAAGGAGAGGCTGAGAGGGGCATGGGGAGAGAGGGGGAAGGGGTGGGAGAGTCTCACGGACAAGGAAGCTGAGGAGGGGATGCAGGATTAAGGAGCGTGAGGAGGGCGGGGCAGGTGGGGATAGCGCTCGGGCCGGAGGAGAGGTGGGAGGAGGAGGGGCTGCAGAGACGCACGCGGGGAAGGAGGAGGCGCAGTACCGTCCTCGAGAACATCCTCAAAGGAAAAGGACAGCATCAGAAAAACAAGCGGTGACGGGCGCACGAGGGGAACCAAGTGCCTGAGCAGTCGTCAACGTGTGGGGAACAGGCAGGGGAAGGGGTGGAAACCCGGGAGAGAGGGGGTTAGAGGGAACCGAGGATGGCAAGAGGGCAGGCAGAGGGGAGACGAACAGCGGGCTGCCACAGTGATAAGACGAGGAAAAAGGGGAGAAGAGGGGATAGAAGACACACACGAGGGAGGGGGTGGGGCCACAGATGCAGGCGCGTGAGGTACAGGAAGGAAAGAGGAAGGGGACATGGACGGGAGCAATAGGGGCACGCTTGCGAGGGGAAGAGGGGATGGGATGGGAGCCAAGGCTGCCATGGCAGAGAGGGTCGGGATGGGAGGAGTGGGGACCAAGGGGACAGGTGGAGGGGGAACAGGAGGTGGGGTGGGCAAGGAAGATCGGGGGACACCAGGATGAGGGAAGGGGGGAGGAGGAGCGGCAAACATGGTGGAAGGACTAGCAAGGCAGACAAGGGAGGAGGGACCAGGGTCAGGGGAAACCAGCGTGGGCTCAAGAGACGGTGGGGACCTGACTCAAAGAAGGACATCGGTGGAGCAGGCGGTGGCAGAGGTGGGAGGGGGAGGGATACGATCTGCACAAAATGCGTTGTATGTCAACTACTCAAAGAAGCAGGCATGACAGAACTCGATGATATGATGCGCGACCGGATCCCAAAACTGATGCACACGGGAGTAAGGAGCAACGCCAAGGGTTATACAGAGGCGACCAGGCGGGTCGAGCTTGCCATATCGCGAGGGAGGGCCAAGATAGACAAAGGCAATTGTGCCCCACATAACGGCCTGGCTGAGGTCTGCGCGGCAACCAAAGAATAGCTCAAATGGTGTGGTGTTGGGGGCAAGAGGTCCATGCGGAATCCGGTTCCACACCCAAGTGCGGTAGCGTGCAGCCTCAGACAAGAAACTCCAACCACGTTCAAAAAGACCAGCATCAGCCACCATGGTGCGAACACCCTCCATAAGGGTATGGTTTCAGCGTGCCGCAACCCCATTCTATTGAGAAGAGTAGGGGACGGAGAGCTCACGGACAATTCCCTCACAATCCAAAAGGGTCGCATTGTCATCGAAGAACTTACCACCATGATCTGATCGAAAGTGGAGTAGCAAGTGACGACTCTAGCGCTGAGCAGACACGTACCACGACTCAATGATCGCCGCAATGTTGCTTTTTGCGTAGAATAAGAAGACCCACGTGAAGCGAGACTAGTCGTCAATCAGGTTGAGAACGTACGTGGTATGCTCTACAAGAGACTCATCCCCAAGAGGACCAAAGACATAAGCATGGACCTGCTCGGGGGACAAAGAAATGGACACGGTGCATTTTATTGATAGGAAAAAGGGTAGAGAGAGCTGCATGGACCGAGACGGAGTGGGTGCCAGGAACCTCATAAAGGCCCTCGCCAGGGGGTCTGCGAACGTGATTGACAACACGCCGACTGGCACGATCAATGATAACAACGAGACCAAGCGCATAAGAGGTAGAGAAATTACAGGTGTCAAGCTTGGGGATAGAAAGGAGAGAGAAGTCAAGGATAAGGACATAAAGGACACAAGACAAGGATAAATCACCAGCGGGGGACGATAGAAAGACGGTGCCAACATTATGAACAGACAAGGGTGTATCGTCACTGATGAGGACAGGCGTGATGGCTAAGATAGGACTGAACAACATGAAAAACTCACGGACACGACACATGTGGTCCGTGGCAGCCCCATCAACGACCCTAGAAGGGGAGATGACACGCTCGATGCCGGAAAGAATGCAGTATGCGATCATGCATGGTGTCAAGCCAGTTAACGTGGAGGAAGACAAGGAAGGAGGAGAGCATGGGGTGAGAGGCATCTGCGAGGCGGGCGAGTGAAGGCCAAGGCTAATAAGCTAAGCGAAGGCAAGTTTCATGGTATCAAGATGAGCCTTGTTGTGAGCAAGGGTGGTGTGAAGGTCACCCAGAGTAGCCCCTCCAATGACCGCAGCACCTGGAGGAGGAGCGGAACCTCCGACAGCAACCGCACCGCCAGTGGCAGCGGAATTTTCAACAGCAGCACCACCACCAACCATAGGACCATTACCGACACCAGCCATAGCACCACCACCAGCACCGCCCGATGCATTGACGGCACTAGCGGCGGCACCGTCGGCAGCAGTACCTACTCGCGAAGGGGCACCACCACCGGGGACAAAGATGGTACCCGGAGCAATGGCGCCACCCGTTCCCGTAGGTCCACGGACAATGCCGGCGTGGGAAAGGGGGGTCGCAGGACCACCAAGGGGAGGCATGGCAAGGGAGTGATCAAGAATTGGATGGATCGCAAGAGCATCGACAATGGTCACCAAGAGGAGGGTGCGAGGATGACGAGGAGGAGCGAGTTGCGGGGGAGGGGGTGGAGGGGGAAGAGTACAAAGAGCAGCTAGAGCGAAAGCGTCAGCCGCTCCCAGCGCAGACCAAGGGGAGAGAATGGCAGACTTGACAGCAAGACCAGGGCCACTGGAGGCAGGGGAACAGGGGGCACGAGAGGAGGCATCAATAAACGGTGCCTCGACACGAGTAGCCCTAGCAACAATCGCACCTGTAATGGCACCGACAAGACTGAGGTCAGGCATGGCGCTACACATGGTAAGGGACGGAGCAAAACACGCGAGGAATAGACGGCTAGAAGAGGAGGGAGCAGTGAGAGGAGACAAAGGAAGAACCATGGTGTGTAGTGTGTATTTAGGGATGTTATTTTTCTGGGGTTGAAGCGAAGGGGAAGCACGACTGAGAGAATAAAGGACGTACAAGAGGCCGAGGCCGCCAACCGACCGGCAAGACACACGAAACACAAGACATACGGAGAGAACCAAAAGGAAAAACATGGAACAACCAGGAGACACTATCAAGAAAAAATGATAGAGAGGCAAGGCAAGGGCGAAAATAGGAGGCGAGAAAAGAGGAGACCACGTAGGCACTAGGGGAGAGGGGTAGGCGCAACAAAAGGAGACGGGAAGGAGAGAGGAGGGAGAAAAAGCAAGGGAAGTGGAGGAAGGACAAGAGACGGGAGAGATGGAAGGAACAGGAGTGAGGAGGAGAGGAGGGGATGGGGGAGTACGAGGAAGCAAAGGTAGGGAGAGGAGAAAGAGAGACAGAAAGAGGAGGAGGATGCAAGAAGAGGTGAGGAAGAGAGAATAGGAGAGAAGGAGAGAGAGAGAGATGGAGAGAGAGGGAGATTGGGGAATAGAGGGAGAAAGGAGACAAGGGGAGAGGGGGAGAGAGAGGAAAAAGGAGAGAAGAGGAAGAGGGATGGAACAAGATGGAGAGGAAGGAATGGAGAGAGAAGGAAGTGGGGTGAGGAAGGAGGGAAAATGGAGGGGGAAGGAGGGGAGGCTCCACGGACGGAGAGGGAAGGAAGGAGGGAGAGATGAGAGTGAAGAGGGAGAGAAAGAGAGAGGGGGGAGGGCAACGGAGGGGAGGTATAGGAAGGGAGAAGGGGAAAGAGGAGGGAGTGAGGGAGAAAGGGGAAGGCAGGAGGAGGTAGGAGGGGTGGGGCAGAGATGGAGCTGGAAGAAGCGGAGGGGAGCAGAGGGAGAGGGGCGACAGCGACATGCAACCGAGGGAGCAGCGCACTGAGGCACAAGACATAAACCAAGGCGACAAGAGTAGGGTGCCCGGAGGCCGGAGGGGACTACCGAGAGGAGGGAGGTGGAACAACACCACAAGGCAGTACAGGGGCGCCAAAGAGGAAGGGCCAAAAGCGAGGGCAGTGACCAACAGTGTGAGAGACGTAGGCCAGACGCCATGCCACAGCCAATGCAATCGATGGAGCAGTGACATTGATGATGGAGGCGAAGGAGCAGAGGGCGAGGAGGATAAGGGAGCCGATGCGGGATAGAGAGAGAGAGAGAGAGAGAGAGAGAGGGAGAGAGAGAAAAAGAGGAGAGAGAGAGGGAGAGAGAGAGAGAGAGGAGAGAGAGAGAGGGGGGGAAGAGAGGGTGGACACAAGGTTGGAGGTGAAGAAAGAAGAGATGGAGGGAGAGGGGGAGGAAGGAAGGGAGGGGAGAGGCAAGAGGAATAGAACATAAAAAAAGGAAGACCAGAGAGGGAGGAGGGGGGTAGGAGAGAGAGAGAGAGGAGGGGGGGGGAGAGAGAGTGGTAAGGGGGGGGGAACGAGAGAGAAGGGGAGGAGAAAGAGAGGGATGGGGAGGGAGGGAGAAGGGAAGAGGGAGTCGATGGGGGGGGAAGGGAGAGGGAAAGGGAGACAAATAGAGAGAGGGAGATGGAATAAGAGAGGAGAGAGGAGAAAATGAAGAAAGGGGGACAAGAGAGAGAGAGAGAGAGAGAAATAAGAGCAAAAAATAGAGGGGGGAGAGAGGGAGGAGGGAGAAGAGGGAGAAGAGGGGGAGCTAAAAGAGTAGGGAGAGAGAGGGAAAATAGAAACCAAGCATGGAGAGAGAGGAGAGAAAGTGGGGAGAGAGGGAGAGAGAGAGAGATAGAGAGAGGGAGAGGTAGCAATAGAGGAGAGGGCGGGAGAGAGTGAGACTTGGGGAATGTATGGAGGACAAGAGAGAGAGGGGGAAGACAAAGCGCGACAAGAAAAGCAAGAGTGGCATACAAAGAGAGAGCGACAAGGAGAATTCACACACACACGGAGAGAGAACAAGCCAACGGAAGCTCCACCAAGGGAACTGAGGGTGCAGACCATTAGGGGAAGGGGGGAGAAGAAGGCAACAAGGGAAAGGACGGAAGGGAACAAGGACAAAGCTCCTGAAGGGAAGGATTGCGTCACAAGCCGCACGCGAGCGCTCACGAGGCGTGCAAAGGACGCACACGAGGCGCAAAGAGGAGGAGGAGAAGTTTAATCATAAGAAGAATGAGAGCAAACTGAACAACAAGAAAAGAAAGGAAAGGGGAGAGGAGGGAAAGAGAGATACTCAAGGGAGGGAAAGAGGGAAGAGGAAAAGGCATAAGGGTGGGAAACACCAAAGACAAGATTACGCATCGGGTGGGAGAAAAGGAATGAGCTCACCAAAGGTACATACCTGGCCAAAGAGAGGAGATGGGAACCAGTATTGAGTAGGCACGGCAGACCGTTGAGCACGGTGGCCCAAGAGCAATACCCAGAGCATGAGGGATAAGTAGGAAGCAAAAAACTAAAAACCAACAAACAAAGAAAAAGAACAGAAAACAAAAACAACAACCAAAAAAGGGGGGAGTGAGTGGGAAAGAACTACGAAAAGGAAAGGATGGGAAGAGAGTGGAAGTGGAAGGGGTACGAGAAAGGAAAGGAGGGGGGGAGGGAGAGAGAGAAGTAATAGTAGATAAAAAGGGGAAAGGATAAAGTTAGAGGTGGAAAAGAGAGGAGAGAGCGCAGAAGAGAGTGGGAGGGTGAAGAGGGGAAGATCAATGAGAGAGAGGGAGAGGAACAAAGAGAGAGGGAGGACATGGAAGGTGGTGAGAAAGGGGATGAGAGAGAGAAGGAAAGGGAAGAGCAGCGAGGGAGAGGAGAGGGGTGATGGTAGGAAAAGAAAGAAAAGGGAAGGAACAAAAGGAGAGACGAAGAAAGAGAGAGCATGGAGGCAGCGGGGAGGGGGAGGGCAAGAGGGGAAGTAGAAGGAGATAGAGCTAGAGAGGGTGGAGAGAGAGATAGACTGAGCAAGATAGAGAGAGGGAGAAAGAGAGAGATAGGGAGAGAGATAGATAAATATGCAAAGAGAGAGAGAGAGGGAGAGAGAGAAAGATAGATAGAGAGAGAGAGAGGGAGAGAGAGACAGGGAGAGAGAGAGTGTGTGTGTGTGTGAGAGAGAGAGAAATACACAAAAAAATAGAGAGAGAAGAAGAGAGATAGAGAGAGAGAGAGAGTTGAGATGAGATGAGAGAGAGAAAGAGAGATAGAGACAGAGGGAGAGAGATGGTAGGAGATAACAAGGAGGAGAGAGGGAGGAGCGAGAAGAGGGGGAAGAGGGGGAAGCAGAAAGTGAATGGAGAAAGAGGGAGCAGAGAGATAGAGCAAGGAGAGAGAGGAGAGACATAGATAGCTAGATCGATAGATAGAGAGAGAGAGAGAGAGAGAGAGAGAGAGAGAGGTTTGAGATAGAGAGAGGGAGAGAGAGAGTGTGAGAGATTCACTAAGATAGAGAAAGAGAGAGAGAGAGAGAGAGAGAGAGAGAAAGAGATATATGTATGTATAGATATATATATATATATAGAGAGAGAGAGAGAGATAGAGAGAGAGAGGGAGAGAAAAAGGGAGAGAGTGGGAGAGAGAGAGGGGGAGAGAGAGCAAGAGAGTGAGGGAGAGAGACAAACAGAGGGAGAACAAGAGAATGCAAGAGACTGAGCAAGATAGAGAGAGAGAGAGAGGGAGAGAGAGAGACAGAGAAAGGGAGAGAGAGAGCGAAAGAGCGAGAAAAAAAGAGTGAGAGAGAGAGAAAGAGAGAAAGAGAGAGAGAGACACACAGAAGGAGAGAGAGGAGAGAGAAGTAGAGAGAGAGCGAGACAGAGAGAGAGAAAAAGAGAGAGAGAGAGGGAGAGAGTGATAGAGAGAGTTAGTAAGACAAAGAGAGAGAGAGAGAGAGAGAGAGAGAGAGAGAGAGAGAGATGTAGAGAGTGAGTGAGAGAGAGTGAGAGAGAGGGGAGAGAGAGAGAAAGAGAAAGAGATACAGAGAGAGAGAAGAAGAGGGAGAACAAAACAAAGAGCAAGAGAGAGAGAGAGAGAGAAATAGAGAGAGAGAGAGATAGGAGAAGAGAGAGAGAGAGCAAGAGAGCAAGTAAGGTAGAGAGAGAGATAGAGAGAGAGAGAGGGATGGAGAGCACAGGGGAGAGAGAGAGAGCAGAGCGGAAGAGCAAAGGAGAGGAGGGAAAGAAGATAGGGTAAAGAGATAAGGGGGGGTAGAGAGCGCAGGGAAAGAGAGGGAGGCAAGAGAGGGGAGTAGAGAGAGGGGAGAGCAAAAGAAGAAGATGGGGGGAGGGGGAGAGTAAGAACAAATAGAGAAGAGAGAGAAGGGAGAGAAGAGGGAGAGTTGGGGAAGGAGAGAGAGCAAGGGGAGAGAGAGAGAGAGAGAGAGAGAGAGAGAGAGAGAGAGTGAGAGAGAGATAGAGAAGAGATGAAAAGGTGAGAAAATAGAGGGAAGAGAGAAAAGGGAGAGTGGGTGATGGCAGAGAGTGGGAGGCAAAGGGAGATAGAGAGAGAGAGAAAAGAGAGAGTAGGTAAGGCTGAGAGAGAGCAGAGGGGGAGAGGAGAAGAGAGAAGAGAGAAAGGAGAGGGAAGAGAGAGCAGGGAGAGAAGAGGGAGGGAGAGTAGAGAGAGAGAGAGGGAAGAGAGAGAGTGGAGGTAGAGGGGGGAGTAGAGGAGAGCAGAGAGAGAAGAGAGGAATGGGAGAGTAGAGAGCATAGGGAGGAGAGAGAGAAGAGGGAGAAGAGAAATGAGAGGAGGAACAAGAGAGGAGGGAGAGAGGGAGAGTGGAGAGTGAGGAGAGGGAGAGCAGGGAGAGAGAGAGAGAGAGAGAGAGAGAGAGAGAGAGAGAGAGAGAGGTGAGAGCGAAGGGCAAAAGGAGGAGAGATAGAAGAGGGAGAAGAGACAAAAGAGGGGGAGCAAAGAGAGGAGGGAGAGAGAGTGATCGAAGAGAGAGAGAGTAGGGAGAGAGAGGAGAAAGAGAGTACGAAGAGGGAGAGAGTGGGGAGAGGGGGGAGAGAAAGATGAAAGCAGAGAGAGGGGAGGGGGAAGGGGGGAAAGGAGAAAGCAGAGAGAGGAGAGGGAGGAGAGAGTGGAAAAGTAGGAATAGAGGAGAGAGCGGGAGCGGGGAGGGAGAGCAAAGTAAGGATTTCAACATTTTATGAAGTTCTCTAATTTTCACACTAAAAAATTATTAATTCTTGTTTTTCAATATACATCTCAAGCTTTCATGGAATTCTCTATAACCATTGAGTACATGGTATTAGGAGATGCATACGTTTTTACCATGGCCGGTACCTAAACTACATTTTGGTATCATTTTACATCACATGAGAGGGCATTTTATGAATCCAAGGATATATACACAATGGGTTTGGGTCCCACAGTTGTTGTATTAAATTGTTTATACTTAAAACAATTTTCAAGTGTTTAAATGGATTGAGAGCCAAAGGTTACCAAACATTTATCCTTTCTTATTTCCCACTATGAAAAATGTTTCCCATGGATCATGCACCATCGGCTTGATGTATTTCAATCATACATGTTTATACAAAACACATGGTAAAGTTGTTGGCCAACTTGTGGTTGAAACCGTGCATTGTTTTCTTTACCTCCCCTTGTAAGAGTTAGTTTCTAATTTCAAAGATTTGATTTGTGTGTTGTTGGCTACTCTTGACTACATGTTTTTCTTTCACTTGCTTGCACACAGGTTGTGTGGGTGTGCATGGATGGTTGCCTCTATTCTTACCTCATGACTATGTATGTTTGCTATCTTTGAGTTCATGTGGCCATGAGCCAAAGTGCTTTCTTTGTGGAGGTGTAATGACATCAAGTGTAGAAAATTCTCTCTCTCTCTCTCTCTCTCTCTCTCCCTTTCTCTCTCTCTCTCTCTCTCTCTCTCCATACACATACATGTGTACATTTATATGTGTATTCCCTGTATCCCTCTATATCTCTCTCTCTCTCTCTCTCTATCTCTCTCTCTCTCTCTCTCTCTCTCTTGCTCTTTTCATATTTCCTTTTTCCTTTCCCTTTAAGGTATGAATTGAGTCACATGTTGGAATTCATGAAACAAGGAGTTACTTAGCTCATTGCCTATCTCATACCGTTGCACAACCATTGACCATCGGTTCATTGAATTTCTACTTATTTTGACATTTCACCATACGTGGTCAACTTGTTTTTCCATAATTTGACCTTTTTAAGCAAATGTTTCTAGTTTGGCCCTTTAATACATCTGTTTGTGGCCATGCTTGGAAATGCCCCAACAAGGTGATCTAATAATGAAATGTGAAGAAGTATTAGAGAAGATTTCATGAAACTTAGTAATAGATCACAAGGGAAGGATATCAATCAATATTTCTAGATTATTCTTTTGCAAAGTTGATAATGTTGCTCTATCTAGAGAGTTATTTTCATGTTTCACATTAACTCAAAATGTACACATCTTGGATTCAAGGTCAAAGGCAAGTTCTAACACAGGTTGAGAGTGGTGTCTACCATTAGATGTGGGCCATTTTCTTACATGGACAAGGCTTGAAACCAATATTGATTCAAGTTGGAGAGTCTATGGTAAATCCAGGTCATTCAATTAATTAGTCGTATAAGATAGTTTTCTTTCATAGGGTTTGCCGTCATGAACATACTATTCTAAGTGTGTAAACGATTTTCCAAAAGTGAAGCATCGAGCATCCTATCGGGTTTCACCAAAAACAATGTTTATGCATTTTTGGGCAACAATATGGGCAATTTCTCTGTATAGCCGTGCTTCTAAATCCCTTGCATCGACCAGCATATTGTTAATTGCATTGTGTGTATGGCTTGACTACTTGTTTTCATTGTATGCATTGTTATTCCATCTTTCTTGTATGTCTTAGCATAAAAAATTTTTTATATTCTGAATCATGTTGAACATCTATCATTGAATTTGGTTGTTTTTTGCAATGAGAATTTATGCTAGAATGTTCTGTCTTCATATTGTTCTATGGATAGTAGTTGTGCCACCTCCCTCCATAACATAGAACTTTACATTGATTCTATTAATTGTATTGTAAGATGAATTTGCCAGTGCATTCAAGGCAAGCAAATAGATTGGGAGACAATAGACATGGATGTGGTCGCAGTGACAAGTTTTTGTGCCCTATTAGAGAGGGATGAAGACAACTAGTGGCATTGGCTGCACGCAGGCTTGCATCGGGGTTACGTAGTAATAGACTGAAGCCGGGTTCAAACATGTTCTCTGCCTTGGAAACGAGTTTTGCTCGACCTTCCCCTCCTGTCCGAGAAGTCGTCGTCTGTGAAGTGAAGTGCTTGCTTGCGATGTCCGGTATTCGTGTCAGAAAAAACCCTGGTTGCTACGCGAAGTCTGTCCGATTCGCACGCATTTCTCGGACTGGGAGTCGCTTCCGCAAGGAAAATCACGCTCAGAGAAGGCCTGTCTTCCGGACGCGACAGAAGTGCTGAAAAAAATACCTAGAAAATGCTCGATGGGCTGTCGGTGGACAGAAACACCGACCGCAGACAGAATTGCCGTCGCCGAAGTCCTTGTGCAGCGGATTTTCTGACGTCAGCGCTGATTCTTGGATACCGAACCGATTGCATAGGGTTACTACGTAACCCCAAAAAGTATTAACATCTCTTTTCTACACACAAGTAGGCTAGAAAGACGTAAGAGGGAAACGTGACGTTGAATGCTAGGGGCAAAAAGCTCGGTTCTATGTTTCGATGGACCTTGCTCTATTGGGTCATTCGCAGACTCGGCCTGTAGGGATTGTAGCCCTGTCTTTGCCCACTAGTCCACGCGTGGTACAGCTTTAGCAGGGTCGTGACAGCTGGATCCTTTTGCGGCAAGGTGTCGGAAGGTAGATGATATTCGCGTTGCTGCTAGCTGCATTCTCGCGCATCCAGCTCTGTTTGAGCTATCTGCGTGTCTGTCACCGGCAACTCCAGTGCATCAGGCAGGAAGAGAGGAAGGTTTGTCGTTGCCTTGCCGGTCAAATGACGAGGATTCGGCCTCCTGACCGATTCAGTGACATCATCTCTGGAGGTTCACGGAAGTCTGAATGTCCGAGTTTCTGCTAAACTTTGACCTCTTACCCACACCTCCATCGCCCTTGCTCATTGCTGTCCACTATTTCAAAGAACGAAGCGCGCGCGATCATTCTTCTGGCTTGAAACACAGAGTGATTGAATACTGGTTGTCCTAGAGATGTCAGAAAGCTTTTGTCCGTCGATTTACGTGAAGCACCGGACCGGATTGCGAGAAAGTGGGTGGGGATGCTCTGTCTCACCCATGCATGGGGCGAGCATATTTAGGATGTCACATAATGTCGTCAGCATGGGCTCGAAGTCCACATCGTTCTCGCTCTCATCCATTCAGCAAAGGCCAAAAAGCTACGAGCACATGTGGGTGACTCGCAGTAATCGGCGAGAATGGCGTTGAGGGGGGAAATCTGCGGCCGTGAGGAGAAAAAGGGCATCGACAATCTGCATTAAAATCGCCGGAGAGGATAGCGGTGGTCAGGCGGTCACAAAATAGACGGCATCCGTTCGGGCGCAATTTGTGGAGAATGAACGATGAGAAATTGCTCATTCTGCCAACTTCCAGGCAGCACTTAAGATTTGTATTTGGGTCAGTGAAGCTGCATAAAACCCGCAACCCAGGAATGCTACTTGGGGAGCTAACAGAAACTGGAGACGTGGTGGACAATCATAAAATCATGTGAAAGTCAAAGGAAAGCATGTGCCGTCCAGTCGTTTCATATATCGGATAACTTCAGGCAAACGACTCCTGGTACTACCTACGGAATCACTCCAAAGTTGAAGTACTTTTTACATGTAATTAAACCTCTATTCTTTCTCTGTTCCCAAGCCAAGTGACTACCGGTATTTGTGCTGCAGTCATTCGACAGCTTCCATGGCAGCTCTGAAAACAACGAAGGACAGTAACCAATCGACGGCTGTTCAAGTTCCATATTGTTCGTTTGCAAGAACTGCAGATAAATCCATAAGAACGCAATGTCCATCGGTAATGAAGGGCGAGTGAGGAAGCCGTGTTTTCCCGCTGCTCAACCCAGGAGAATTCTGTCTGATGAGCGTGTGCCTCAGTGCTGTTGGACAAGGATGGCTTACTTGAAAACATCATACGCCAGATCGGGACCCGAGGTTGTCGACTTGGCGTAACTTCCACTTAACTTCCTATGACGTCACATGCAATCACTTCTACAGCTAGACCCGTTTCCACTAGCTACCCCTAGAATCATTTGTACGATAGCATATGCAACTAATACAGGACATTAACGTCCACTGATCAAGCTGAGTTCCTGGCAACCAGCTCATTTTTATTTGCCCAACGCCGTCGAAGTGGAAACCTAATGAGCAAATACAAGTGGAGCTTTCAGACGCGCTGTCGTTCCACGGCCTAGGATGTAACCTGAGAGGGAGGCTGTGCGTTGGCAAACAGGCGACACACCCACTTACATTCAAAGGGTAAATTTAGGGATTACCTACAAAATTCCAAAGTGTCTATGCCCCACCCATTAATTGCTAGAAGAAACCTATAATACCCGGAACTCGGAAGAATTCAAATGCCCCACCTGCTATCTTGCAAATATTAACATTCTATCCACACACAACAAGAGCACAAGATGTCGACAATGAATGCGATGCAGCGTCGACATGCTAAAGTCCACAATTTCTTTAAACATTCACAAACAAGAGGAGGTTTGTGAGTGGTTTGCATGGGAGGTCCGAGACCCCCCATCCCCCTAAAACTCCGAATGTTATTCGGGGTGTGGTTCGATCAGGGTGTGCATGGTCAAACGGAGAGAGGTTGGGTGTGAGGAGAAAAAGAAAAGAACAATCGCTTTTGCTTATTCTCAGGAACATGTGTTTTTACTAAATCAGGGTCGAGTGGTGATGTCTTTGGAATTTTTTTTTCAATGCGCAAATGTAGCAAACCGACGGGAAGTTTGGCCCGTTGGGCCAAAACCGCGGTGATTGAGGGTCTTCGACACTCAACCCATCCCATCCGCTGCCCCACGGGCCTAGATTAGTTCAAGCCACATGGCACACTCGCACTCCAGCAAACACCGAGGTAAAGTAAGGTTTAATTTTTTACGTAAAGCATAGAAAACCCTGAACCAAAAAAGGGAGTTGCATGCTAGAAAACACCTGATCCCTCACTTGCCATTCTCACGTGGGAGCGGAGATCGCGAGGAAGGTTGACACGCCCCACCTTGCTTTGCTCATTCAGTAGCGCTTGCCATTAATCAAGCATGGAGAAGTGAGTGGGCAGTCTGGTTTTACCTTTTTAATGAACGGGAAGGGGAGTCCTATTGTTCTAGTGCCGGGTAGGGGCGCGCGAATAGGGAATCACTAAACCCCTCAAGGATTTGGTACAAGGGTCATTTTGCCCAAATTCAAAACACATACTTTGTAGCACAAGCAACAGTGAAGGGATTTTACCACTATAAAGAGTTCATGTATGGATTACATACGAAACTTGTGTGTGTGGCCTACCCAACGATTGGAAGAATAAAACCATCTTACTCCACACTCAGAATAAAAAAACTCCCTTGCAAGCTTTCTTGAGAATGTTAACATTGGCCCACAAATGGCAAGGAGCGGCATGTCGACGTTGCATGTAATACAGCGCTGACATATTGTTGTCAACAAAAAAACTTTTTTAACATCCATATTCCCCACTTTTTAAGGGTTTGAGAATGTTCAAGGGGCGGTTCACGTGTGGTTTGCATGGGGGGTCTCTCTTACACGGAGTGTTGGTTTGTGTGGCTTCAACCCGTCATGTCTCACGCTGATGCATTATCCATATACCCACGTTGGCGGTATATGGTAGAGGAGGGTATGAACACACAGCGGGTCTCCAGACTGTACCGAGACTTCTCCAGCACCAAGAGCAACACCAACGAGACGCGGTCAATGCATTCTCGCAACCCTGTAGGCTTGTTCGGAGCTAAGACAGTTTTTTTGGTGGGTTTAAGCCTACGCACCCGGTGGACTGTAGCGGTGCGACGAGGAGACACAGTGGCTATATTTGTGCTTCCAATGTTTGGAAAGTTGTGCGTGATGTCAGGATACTGATTTTGAGATTTTTTTGCAATGCTTGCATTTTCCTTGTGGTCGAGACCCCGGAACAAAGAGAGTTGTTCTAGTGCATTAAGGTGACCACCATTGATTTTCATCATAGTGTTCGTGGTGTGTTCTCCCCGCTGACTCGTTTGGGTTCAACGGGGGTAACGGGGCCCGGTGCGGCTAGCTGCTTGTGCCCTTACATAAGCTCGCTATGGGCTCATTTGTACACTCTCATCGTTCTTTTAGATTTAGCATTCTAGACAACCAAATTTTTGTTGTTTTGCATCGCACTCGGACACGGAGCTCATGTTCGTTTTGCATGGGCCCTAAATCATTTCCAATTTTGTATCAGAGTAGAGGGGGAGGTGTGAGCAGCAAAAGTAGCATCGGTGGGCAGAACGCAAAGAGAACTTGCCACGTGGCGCCACGTCGGCAACAGTGTGAGGGAGCGCAAAACAACCGCACGTGAAGACCAGGGGGGATGAGTCGTGCACATCAATATGAAGGACCACGGCAAAAATAGTAGTAATAGCAGTAGACATGGTAGCCGCAATAGCTGTAGTGCCACTCAGAGGGAGCAGTGGTGGTAGAGCTACCGCTCACAACAATAGCAATGATGGTAGCAATAGTAATAACAGCTAGCATTCACAAAAACTACGTAAGCGATGCCAATAATATTAGCAACCACTTTGCCACGTAGTAGCAACAACAATTGTAGCTGTAGTAGTGCATCAATCGCTAGAATAGCGGCGTAAGCAACACCAACACATAACAACAAAAGTAGCAGCCACTATACGAATGGCGACAACAACATCAGCGTGCGATAGCAAGCAACAGCGATGGCATCAAGAAGCGGCAACCAAAGCAGCAGTAGCAATTGTTACGTAGTTTAGTAGCAGCAACAACAATGGAAGCAACAATAGTAGCATCGACGGTATCATCAAGTAGTAGCAACAACTGTTGCGGAGAGTAGCAGCAATAGTAGTAGCGGCAAAAGCAGTAGTAGGGAAATCGTAGTAGTTGCACTCGCCGTTGCACCTACTCTTGGAGAAGGGCCTCGTAGCCCACCTCTGAGGGCCCCTGCCGCCTGAGGGGGGCCCCCTCATCCGCCAATCTAGGGAGCCTCTCTGAAGGGGCCCGTCGAACCCGTTTGCGCCCTTCCCCTCTTCTCGACGGGGTCCTCATAGAGCCTTGTTGAGCCCCTCCGAGGGGCCCCTCGGAGGGGTGTGTCGGCTCCGTTGGCCGACCGACGGAGGGGCCAACGGTGGAGAGGGGCGGACCCCCACCCTTCCATTTGCCACTCTCTCACTTGTTCACTTGCTCGATCAGGAAGGGAGCAAGCAAGCGGTGAATGAGAGGGAGGGCTGGACAAGCCGGATACCCCCCCCTCTCCCCCTATTTTCTTCATTGCCCAAGTTTTGGGGCAAACAAGAAGAGGGGGTTCAAGTAGAAAAAGAATAGATGGAGAGGGTGCAACTGAAAGGGAGTAGTGAAGAGAAAACATAAGTATATATAATGAAGAGAGAATGAAAAAAAAGAGGAGGGGAAAGACATTTTCAATCAATTGTGCAAGTGCATAGCAAATCTCGGTATTTGATTTCCACCAATAGTAGTACCTGCCTGAGAAGAAACTGCATCTTCCATAGTAGCAGCGGATGTGGCGGTCTAATGGCAATGACCGCTAAGTACAGAGCGGTTGTTAATGTCTTCTTGTTTTGCATCCCAACCGACATATGATTGTGTTGTCGGCGGCAATTTCCGCTTCAAGACGTGTCCTCGACCAAAGTTTCCCTAGGGCGCGTGGATTGGTGCGCACACTTCACTCCATAGGATCGACGACTGATTTCAGTCTTTCCATCTCCGAGGGCTAGGTCGTCTATCTCTTGGAGCAGCAACCACATGTGCAGCTGCCACCCCTTCTCTTTTTGGAGCAGTCATTGCTCCATTAGTGGAAGCAACATAAGTAGCCTTAGGTAGTTAGACTCCACTCTCCGCACATGCTGTGGTAGTGCAACTTGTCTTGTTTGGTCATGTTTTCTGACTCCAACGCCGTGACCTCTAGGAGTGATTGTTCCAACTAGCCTCAACCTCTTCCACGGCTTGGTATTCACCTTTGGGAATAGGTTCCCTCGACACCTATGTATTGATCGGCACACAAGATGAGTGCGTAGACATCTGAGCACGTGCCATACACGTTTGCTTGCTATTATAATGGTGATGGACATTATGGTTGGCGTTGTTACAAGATGCGCCCTCATGGCTGGCATCCACATCTGAGCACGTTCCAGCATGCGTCCTCCATAGCATACGAATTTGTCGATGTTGGCAGATCCCATAGCTTGACCTTTGGCGAGTATATTCGCCGAGATCCACAGCCTACAACAAATGGTGCAGCGGCTTTTTCACCTTGTCGTCACTGAGCAAGCTTTTACTTCTGATTTGTGGACGACCTCTTTGACCACATCTCCATCCTCTCTTTCTTCCTCATTTCATAGGGTCCAATCTGCTTCACCTGTCAACCTGTCCCAGGCTGCCACCATCCTCTCCATCCTCCACTCTCCTGATATGATGACACCACCATACCATGACATGCCTTCATGTTGTTGTTCCACTTGTGTTTCCCCACGGCATTGGCAACAGCGCTTTGCACGTCGTGCTTGAGTTGGTGTGGATACATCCTCCAACTCCTTGGCTTTGGTTGCTATGCCTGTCGAGGGTGAGTGTAGTCACCACACATTACTTGACCACAGCCATAGGATCCGCACTTGTGCCGGGTTGTGGTGCCCGAGCTTTAGCTTAAGCAAACTCACATGATACGATGATAGCACGTGGCGTGGAATCTGATCCCGAAAGACATTCATGATGGAGACTTGTCTAGAATCATCCAGGCTTGATATAGATCTTCCGAAATAGCAAGTGACATCAAGAGGAGCAGAGACACAATGTCCCTGGGTGGTGCCACTTACTCTGCTTGGACTGGCGTGTACAATGGGGTTTTTCCCCCTGATATGTGTGGCACAAGTTGTAGAAGGCTGACACGTTAGTTTGCATCATTTCCCATTAGGAGCATTTGCTATCTTCTTAAGCGTCTTGTTTTTCTCGTCAGAGTGTCTACTCAGATCAGTATCGTAGCATTCCTCCTCGTTGAGCGGGACGACGACCTTGTAAGGAAATTGACGTCATTAGTAGGGGTATTTAAACCAAACTTTGGTTTCTTATACCCATCCAACTCCTTATAACCTTTCGCAAACAGCCTTACAAGGTACAAGTCTCGCTTGAAAAGCAATGTACAAATCTTAGCCATGAGATCATGTTGTGGACTGAGAGCATCCATCGGATTTGTTTTTCTAGGCCGGTAGTCAATTTTGCGGTCAAATTTGGACTCAAGGAACTCCATCCATGGGGTTGTGGACGGCTTAGATACGGCTGGGTCTTGAGATATTTCAAGGCATGATGGTTGGTGCGGATGATACATCGCCGACATTCCAATTACCACCGCCATATCCTAAACACATACAGGAATGCAAGTAGTTGACTTTTTGTGCACTACGTGATTGGCTTCTAGCTTGCGTAGATTTCTCAACGTGTATGCGTCCGATTATTCTCCACCGCCATTGTCTTGGATGAGAACGGCTCTGATGGTTTGATTGGAATCATCAGTGGCCATAATGTACTCCATAGTGGGATCCACCAATCTAAGGCTTTCGCTAATGTCAGAGCTTGTCTCAAATAGTTGAGCACTTTTTTTTAAAAAAAGTTGATTGAGCGGAAACCAAAGTTGCACTTAAATGTTTTTCTAAAAAGATTCCCTCCTTGTAAAATCTTGAGACCTTTTCGGAGATGTCAATTGTGCTTCTCTGAGGTGCAGTTGTATATCATCGAGGTACGGGGGAAAAACACTATTCATCACCACAATTTTTTAGTGCTAGGATGTTTGTTAGTCGAAATGGTAAAACCATGAAAACAAAGTATTTATATCTTGTGCGGAAGGCTGTCTTCCCGACATCCTTATCACTCACACATATCTGTTGAAAACAAATGTATAGGCTCCACAAATTTGGTCAAAAAGTTCATTTGCCTGTGGGATGGGGTAGTGGTTCTTGATGGTTATGTTGTTCAATGCTTCAAAGTCAATGCACATCCATATGTCACGTGTTTTGTTTTTCACGAAAAGTACTGGTAATTGGTAGGGTGATGTGGAGGGTGAGATGAATCCCTTCCTTAGAATCTCATCCACTTGCTTCTTCATTTTAGTCAGCTCGTGATAGCTAATTCAATAGGTCTCTTTCACCTTCGCTCCACAATTTGGTTTCAGATCCATCTGACGGTTGATGTTTTCTTACAATGGCAATACTCTGGATAGTTTTTGGGAAGAAACACCTTTGTACTTGTCGATGAGCTCTGTGAACTCTTGTGGTACGCTTGTGAATCTCTGGAGTGTCGATGCCGTCGGTGTTGCTTTGGCATCCGCAATTTTTCCTATTTCCCCTACTTCCAATTGGAGTAGCCATGATTGAGTTTTGTTTTTCAGGTATGGCTTTGTCACATCCAAAAACATCGGTCGACGATTTGTGGCTATTGCAACTTCCTCTACTGGTTCCACCTCTACTGCTTCCACTTCTACTACTCCGCGTATCTGTTGCTACGTCTTAGGTTGCTTGACCAGAGGGAGTGGTCACCTTCTTCCATAAAAATTGACATAAACTGCTCTAGTATTCCACTTGACCTACGGATTGTGTCGATACAGGACATCTTGTCTAAGGATGATTATGTGCTTGCTCATTAGGGATGTTGCCCAGATTGTTACGTTGTGTAGATCTAAGGTTTGCAATTGGAGTGGTTTGTTAAATCAACGGATCTGCACTTGACCTTTGTAGTCTTGCTTGATGCCGTTGTTGTAGGAGAAACACAGATCGTCAGAGGCAAAGTTGCTACCTGTGATGATCTCGCAAAAACGTGGAGTGTACTCTGCCATGCTGGACTACTAATGTAGACACTAGAGTCTATACCGTGCGACGTGTTTCTTGTAGAGCTTCCCAAAGGGAACGGGTATGACACACACAAAGTCACTCAATGTTTCCATTGGCATGAGTGAGTTGTTATATGTGCTATTGATCTGTTTGAGAGGTAGTACAATTATGGCCAACAATGTGAGAGGGGTCAAGAGAGTTGTTGATGTAGCTCTACTGGTCTCTTATTGCTGTTAGATGGCATTTAGATCATTTCACTTGCTCAAAGCTATACCATAGAAGAGTGAAGTTGCAAGGTCAATTTTCTTCTTGTTTTTGGTGATCCTAGGAACAATCAAGTACACCTCCAAACTCGTCAGCCACATCTTGACCATCGGTCCTTTAGATTTTGCAGGATTGAACTGCTCAAGGAGTACTAGTCAAATTAGGGATTCACTGAATAGTTGCAAATTTCTCTCGGTGAGCACTATTTCACGCACAGGAGAAGCTCTAAGCTTCTCCACTACCGCGATGAGTTGTTGGAGTAGATGGTTGTTGAGGCTCATGAGTCGTGACAACTTCCGGTACATTTCTTCGTTCATTCGTGCTTTTTGGTTGGTGCCTCACATTGTGCTAGGTGTTGTGCCAACGGGCTGTGGTGGGGGAAAAAGGTTTGCCCAGCCCAAGGGGCTCGTCACCGGATTGGCCATTGGGTTTTTCGAAGCCACGCCACTAACCATGAAGGCTTCACTACCACTTGGTTTGCGTGGAGAGATTTTTATTCGTGTGCTAATGATCTGCCATAGCTGGAGCACTGAACGTGGACTACTGCTCATTGCCTATTGTGTTCGCTCTGTTCACTGTTGTCATAAAAAAGTGTGTGATCTCCTGAACGGTGGAGATGCACTAAGAAGTCGTGTAAGGTTGTTACCAAGTAGTTCATGGGTTGGTTGCCCCTCCAACGCCGCATCACTTTGATACTAAGTGTTACGTTGAGTGTAGCTTAGGTGGTCCACAGGGATAAGGCGCAAGCCAAAAGATGGTTTGGGGTTTTGGGACAAATGGATGATTTGCATGAAGTATTTTGTGTACTTCAATGACAAGTGTCAAGTGAGTTGAGCTCAAAGACAGAATTCCTAGAGTGAGAATGTGGCATAAGTTGAGTCATTTTCATTTAAGACGACCGACGAATGCAAGATCACATCAAGAGTGGTGGTTTTGAGAAGCTCCACCACGAATCAGGGGGCTTCGAGAATATCTTGACGCTTCTTCATAAAGGTTGATTGTCGTTGAGAAGTCGGCTGAAACATATCGAAAAGTCGATATGGTTTACGACACTTCTGTTTAACCATTCTTAAAAGTGGTCAAAGTTTTTGTGAAATTCTGAAATGGGACATAAATGGTCGAGGTAATTAGCCAAAATGCCTTTGGCTGAAGGACCAAAAAATCCTGTATACTCTACGTGGTGGGCCATGGATGTAAGAACATAAATGCCCCTTGGCAAGGTTCAAGGACTCCTGTACGTCAAGGACTCAACATATGGGGGCTTCAAGAAAATTGATGCTCTTTGAGAAAATTGATGCCTCTCACCACACTTGTGGTTTGGGAGATATGAAAGCTTACAAAGTATGTGCAGCTCATTTTGTTGTTGATAAAAACGTAATACACATATATGAAGAAGGAGAGAGTTTAGACATATAGGTGCTAGTATAATCACTCAATGATTTGTTTCCAATCTTGTACATGAACATTTATGAAAATTCCTATACCTTTTTGTTCTTTTTTGCTTAACTGGATTGTATTCTAATTAAATCTCTTGTTGAAAAAAAGATTTCTAAAACAAAGGCATCAAATGTTAAAATGAAAGCCTTTGATGTATGATTTTGAAGTCCAAGACTTGTTGGAAAAAATCCATACTATCTCTTTTGGACCCTTGATCCAATCAAAGGAGGTATCTAGGCAGTTGAAGATGTTAATGAAAGAACTGAACATTGAGCGCAATGAATACTTAAAGAATCTGGCCATTGTAAAGTTGAAATTTCCTACGTGGATTGATTTTTTCACCCTAACAAAGTTGAAAACCATCATTGTGTTGAATTGGTTTTAGCGAATAGTTATAGTTGTAATGTATCATATCAAGAAAGAAATATGCTTAATAATTTCAATCTGCCTGAAATCAAGGCTTGAAGTACAAATTTTTGGCAATTTGTTTTTTTGTGCATTTTAAGTTTTCCAGATTTTCAAATACCAAACACTTCATAACGTCAAGTTTATAGCCCAATCTGCCTCAAAAATGGAAATCGTATCAAAGGTATGAAGTGTGAAATCTATCTTTTGTATAAAGTAATGAGCACAATATGATATGTGCACACTTGTTTATTAGCTTATTCTTGTACCGATGCACCATTTGTTTTAAATCTAGGGAGGAGGAAATTTTTTATAAAATCCTTATGAGATGTATCAATAATTGTATAATCTCTAACTTCTTTCATCATATCTATGTATGTTGTTATTTCAATGAATATTAGATTTGTATGTTTATCATGCAAGACATGTATTCTGAGGTGGTTTAATTGTTAATTTCCTTAGTGTGTAAGTCTTTGTAAAGAAAACTTCATTGAAACATTCAGTCCAATACATGTTGACCATGTTGTATTTTGATCGTCTACTTTTATGTTACATCTAATATGTTATTATTTTCAAGAAACACGTACAAGATTATGTAAAACATCTTTCTTTTATAAAGTGAAACCTCATCCACATAAACTACCTCACACTTCTCAACAGGAGGTATTGTGAAGAGCTAAGGTCAAAGATGATTTAAATGAGTTTAATGAGAAAGTGTTAAAAGGCCAAGGACGCTGACCCCCATTAAGTCCCTATAGGTCATCATGGTCACAATGACATGGTATAAGAGTTATCTTAGAGAAACTCTAGAGTTGATATTGTGATAACGTTTATGGCCATGTAATGGACATACCATGACCAGAATGCTTAGCTTTCAAACTTTCCTTAATGGCATAAATTGTGTACCTACTTTTTTGTGAAAATGTCATATTAGTTCATCATTATAGCATGAGTGGCTTGCTGGGTTGTGAGGGTACTTAAAACTTAGCAGCATCAACCCACTTCTTGAGTACCCCCATCGGGTTCTTGTAGAGGATAAGTGAGAACACGTCGAGGCCAACAAGAAGATGGACATGATGCATTCAGCAAACACCTAGAAAATACAAAGTAATGACTAAACAAGTAGATAGTCGTCACATATGATATCTTAACAAGAATATCCACTTTTCTTAATTTATATAGTTCTACCAAATCCAACGTAATTATTTCTGTTTTTGTATTGACGTGGGGATAACCATGTTCATGAGAGGCTGCATTATTTCAAATAAAAATAAATGATATGAATCAATAAAAGAATTACTTCACATGCATGTTAAGGAGCTAAATTTATTCTTGTACCGTTTATGCGTAAATTCCTTCATACATCAGGCTCTCCTCTCCTAAAAACTATTATACGAGTTTTTTCTTCACAATGTTTTCAAATTCATAGCATCACTAAACAAAACAGAGAATTATGTATTATAATTTTTAAGTTTTGTATTCATGTACATAAAAATGTATTTCAATAAAACCAGTTAATCCGTATGTAAATATGTGGAGAGATTTGTTTTGCCATTCACATTGTAATAAACATATATCTAGATATAAAATACACATTAGCATAAAGAAAAATATAGTTATGGATTTCTATACACAAATGATGTAGAAATACATGTACATATAGTTATGAGTTTAGTTAAAGATAAATATGCACATGTACATGTTGATATAGATATACATTGAGATATAGATAAAGACTAAAGTATTGATATGGATCTACATAAAGACATATCTAGATATATTTTTAGGTATACATATAAATACATGTATGATTAAACATATAGATATAGATAAAGTCATAAACATAGACATGGATATAGATGGGGATATGAATATAGATATGGATATAGATATAGATATAGATACAGATATAGATATAGATATAGATATTGATATAGATATAGATATTGATATTGATATAGATATAGATATAGATATAGATATAGATATAGATATAGATATAGATATAGATATAGATATAGATATTGATATAGATATAGATATTGATATTGATATAGATATAGATATAGATATAGATATAGATATAGATATAGATATAGATATAGATATAGATATAGATATAGACATAGATATAGATATAGATGTAGACATATACATAGATATAGGTGTAGATATAGATGTAAATATAGAGATAGGTAAAGATATGGACATAGAGATAGATGAAGATATAGATATAGATATACATATAGATATAGATATAGATGTAGATATAGATATAGATATAGATATATATACAGATCTAGATATAGATATAGATATAGATATAGATATAGATATAGATATAGATATAGATATAGATATAGATATAGATATAGATATAGATATAGATAT
>SZWC01000726.1:0-13793 GCA_023375785.1 Penium margaritaceum
ATGGCACATGGGTGCTGGTGGACAGACCCGCTAACGCTCACGTGGTGGGCTCAAAGTGGGTGCTCAGGTTGAAGCGGAAGCAAGATGATAGCATCGGCAAGTACAAGGCAAGGGTCGTGGCGAAAGGGTTCTCACAGCGCGCAGGTTCTAAGTACGATGAGACGTTCGCACCGGTCGTCACGTTTGCCTCCATCAGGTCCCTGCTTGCTGTCGCTGCCGCCAAAGACCTTGAGATCCACCAGATGGATGTGAAGACAGCCTTCCTTTATGGGAAGCTCGACAAGGAGGTGCTAATGGAGGTACCGGAGGGTGTCAAAGCACCCGAGGGTAAGGTGTGCAAGCTGGTGAAGGCGTTGTACGGGCTGAAACAGGCCCCACGGATCTGGTACAAGGAGATGGACAGCTTCATGGCTGAGATCTCCTTCGCACATTGCAAAAATGACCCTAGCGTCTATGTGCGGGAGGACGAACGTGGCTTGCTACTTGTGGCGTTGTACGTGGATGATCTTATCATGTGTTCTTCCTCGCAGGAGGCCCTCACGGACCTCAAGAAAAATCTGGCCAGCAGATTTAAGATGAAGGACATGGGACCTCTCGAGTACTACCTCGGGATTGCTGTTCACCGCAACCGCAAAGCAGGCACCATCGAGCTCAACCAGACCAAGTACATCATGGACATCTTGAAGCGCTACAACATGGAGGACTGCAAGCCCGTCAGCACCCCCATGCCCTCCGACTGCAAGCTCTCCTCCTCCATGTCACCAAGCAACGAGGCAGACCGGCGGGAGATGCAAAACATTCCATACCAGTCCGCCGTCGGAAGCCTCATGTATGCAATGGTGGGAACACGACCTGACATTGCTTTTGCAGTGGGTCAGGTGAGCAGGTTTGTGGCCAACCCTGGGCCAGAACATTGGCAAGTCGTGAAGCGGATTTTTCGCTACCTCAAAAAGACTCGGCACGTCGGACTTCGGTTTGGAGGTCTAGAAGGATCAGACTTGCTGCGGCTGACATGCTACACCGACGCGGACTGGGGAGGACGGATTGATGACAGGAAGTCCACCTCAGGGTTTGTTTGTCTTCTCAACGGTGGTGCGGTCTCATGGGCAAGCAGGAAGCAGGACTGCGTCTCGCTTTCTACTGCTGAGGCGGAGTACATTGCACTCTCCGAAGTTTGCAAGGAAACACAGTGGCTTCGCAGTTTGCTTGATGAGATCAAGGCACCACAAGAGGAGGCAACGGTCATCCGCATCGACAACCAAAGTGCCATGGCTATGGCAGAGGACGACATGATCTCCCGGCGTACAAAGCACATCGATATTCGGTACCACTACTCACGTGACCTTATCGCCAAGGGTGTCGTGGAACTGGAGCACNCCCACACACCTTAGAAGCCAGGCCTAGGACTATATGTACCAGGCTCATTCCTCATTCTAATTACACAATCTGGCCTTAGATGCTCCTCACAGAGTTGTCCAACTAAGGAACAGTATAAAGAAGACACTGGTTGGTCTAAGCCCCAGGAGTTAGTCTTTGACTAGCACCTCGCGCGAAAGTGACCAAGTGTTAAGTGGACACAGTTGCTAGCAAGTGATTGCCTAGGAACTGCTCAGTGTGGAACCGTGATCCTGAGGGTGATATCTTCTCCTAGCTGAAATGCTAGGAGCGGACGGCAGGTGCTATTGTGTCGGCCCTGTTTTCTAGTCCGTTTGCCTCAGGCCGGTTGACAAAAAGTGTATGAGGCAAGTGTAAGAAGGAGTCACTGAACAAGTGACATTACGTTGAAATAATCTATTTGTACACATTATCCCATATAACGTCCCTGAAGTCTCTCCTCCTTGTACACAAGTGTACTTTTGTATGTCATTGTCATACCAAGTTTTTTTCACTCCCTCATACAATCCACGCATACACTTTCTACTTGACGGAGGGGGGAGGGTCGAGGGGGGGGTCCAAAAGGCAAAAGTGTATGAGGTAAGTGTAAGAAGGAATGTATCACTGAATAATTGACGTTACGTTGAAATAATACATTTGTGTACATGATCATCTACCACTTCTGTGAAGTTTCTCCTCCTTGTACACAAGTGTACTTTTTTATGTCACTATCATACAAAAATTTGTTCACTCCCTCATACACTCCCCTCATACACTTGCCACTTTATGGGGGAGGAAGGTGGGAGGGGGGTCCAAAAGACAATAGTGTATGAGATACGTGTATGAAGGAGTGTATCACTAAACAAGTGATGTTACAATTAAAAAATACATTTGTGTACATGATCACCTACCACTTGTGTGAAGTTTTGCCTCTTTATACACAAGTTTACTTTTGTATGTCACCGTCATATTATCTTTTGTTCACCCTCACATAAACTCTCCTCATACACTTTCCACTTGACCGGGGGGAAAGGGAGAGGGGAGGAGGGGAATCGGAGGAGGGAGATCCAAATGACAAAAGTGTGAGACAAGTATATGACGGAGTGTATCTATTAACAAGTGATGTTACGTTGAAATGATACATTTGTGTACATGATAACCTTTCATTTCTATGAAGTTTCTATCCCTTGTATACAAGTGTACTTTTGTGTGTCACTGCCAACCCGAAGTTTGTTCACTCCCTCATACAATCCTCTCATACACTTTCCACTTGACGCGGAGGGGGAGGGGAGGGAGGGGGTCGAGGGGAGGGGGGTCCAAATGGCAAAAGTGTACGAGGCAAGTGTATGAAGGAGTGCATCACTTAAAAAGTGACGTTACGTGATTATGTTTTATTTATGTATATGGTCTCATACAACTTCTATGAATTTTCTCCTCCTTGTACACAAGTGTACTTTTGTATATCGCTATTTTATAGAAAGTTTTATTCACTCCTTCATACACTTCCCTATTACATTTTCCACTTCACAAAGGGGGGGGAGGAAGGTCCGAAATACAAAAGTGTATGTGGCAAGTGTATGAAGGATTACATCACTAAACAAGTGACATTATAATGAAATGATATATTTTTGTACATGATTTCATAGAACGTCTATGATGTTTCTCCTCCTTGCATACTAGTGTACTTTTGTATGTCGCTATCATATAGAAATCGGTGCACTCCCTTATACACTCATCTCATAGACTTTCCACTTGAATGGGGAGGGGCGAGGTGGAGGGGGGTTCAAAACACAATATTGTATGAAGTAAGTACATGAAGGAGTGTATCACTAAACAGGTGACGTTAGATTGAAATACTAACTTTTGTACATGATCACCTACCAATTATATGAAGTTTCTCCTCCTTGTACATACGTGTACTTTTGTATGTCGCGGCCATACAAAATTCTGTTCACTCTCTCATACACTCCTCTCATACACTTTTCACTTGATGGGAGGGGGGGGGAGAGGTGGAGGAGTCCAAAAGACTAAGTGTTCGAGGCAAGTATATGAAAAATTGTATCACTAACCAAGCGACGTTACAATGAAACAATACATTTGCCTTTCACTAAGGAAACTAAACAAAATACGTACAGACAGTGCCACCACTATGTGCCTCTCTCACATCCTAGAAACTTCTACACACATAACCACATCTATTGTACAGAGGTCCTCTAGTGTATAAAAGCAGTCTGATTAACTCTAACTCCCCAGTCCCTCTTAGTGGGACTGGGGGAGGAGCAAGAGGAGCTAGGAGTGGGGGCCGGAGACTGACTCTAGGATAGGGTGGATGCAGCGGTGGTGCTGGATGACACGGTTTGTGTGCAGCACAGCCCGTTATGTACAGTCTAATCTGACCGGTCGCGCTCGCCCAAAGACAGACTATCCCACACATCTAGCACCACGAAGAGGGTCGGCAAGGACGGGCCTGACCTATCCAGGAAAGAGTGAGGAGGAGGAAGAGGGCAGTGGAGGGGTGGTCAAACTGGCAGCAGGAGGACAAGCAGAAGCAACAGATCTACAAGAGGAGGGGGTAGCACGAGAGGGAGATGTTGGCTGAGAGCAAGATCAGATGGCTGATAGCATGGGAGACGGAGGAGGCGGGAGTGGTGACAGAGGACACAAGCAAAACATGGCAAGGGGAGGGGTGTAGGGGAGAGGAGGCAAAGAGAGGCAATGGAATGGTGGACCCGGGACTGTCATGGAAGTGCCCGTGGATGGGATGGAGCTATAGCGGGAGGACCTGTCAGGCGTGATGATCACACTAGGATTGCTATCACACTCGGTGGAGAACCTGTCAGGCGTGATGATCACTCATTAGGGGGATCCCACACCCGGAGAGCCGGAGATGGCACCAAGACGTAAGCATCCTGTCTAGAGCTGTACAAAGAGTGAGGCTAAGATCCGGGAGTGACAGGATTTGATTACGGAGCAGTGGGGACGGGCGGCCTGGCATACCCGGAGCAGGTTTAGGCTCGAGGGGTGGCAGGCCAAGTGGCGGCGGAGACGGGGGGATTGGGAGGCCCTACACGAGGCTCATAAGCTCCATCAGTGGTGGTACTCTCAGGGTTAATGAGATCGAGATTGGTTGGCATGGGAGCCCTCTTGAGAGGGGTGTGGCACAACACTAAGAACTCTGATGGTCAATATTGTGATGGAACCCTTGGGCTAAAAGATCCCCTTGTCTTCACCATTGCCCGTATTGGTAACACATGGCACAATGAGAGGAGGTCCATTCAGCAGGCTTGCACTAGTGACGACCTATATTTTTACTTATTAGGACTCAAGAGCCTCAACAACCATTTGCTCTAACAAATCAACATAGCAATGTGGAATTTTTGCTTCTCAAGCCATTCGATCTCGTAAACTCAAAGGAATTGATGATGCAAATTTGGCTGATGGGCTTGGAGGTGTACTTCACCGCTACTTGAGTCAACGACAGCAAAAGAAGATTGAACTTACAGCTTCATTTTTGGGTAGTATGGCATTGAGTTGGCAGTCCGATCCAAACACATGTAACTATAGTGAGAGATCAGTGGAGTCCAATCAATAGCTCATGCAACCACTCTCACATCGTCAACCACAAGCTACGTACCTCTCGAGCTAGTCGATCCGACGAGAATCATTGAATCCACTAGGATATTGGAATGACGGTGCACGCTCCATGATTACGTGCTTTTGGATGCTAAGAAAAAAACATAATCTATAGGACAAGCTAAAGTAGCTTTGTCAGCAATCCAGTGTGGCAGAATACACACAGATTTTTTATAACGACATCGCCCCCAGTGAACCATGTCTCCACTACAATGATGGAATTAAGTGCGACAGTTGATGGCCAGTCGTAATGTTTGGCTCCAAGACGACCTTTTGCACATGATCACTGCAGCTTTATATATCAAAGTAACCAACAACAAGGCTTGGAAGCAAGAATTCAATGGCTGGCGACCCAAAGCCACAATTCTTACAGTGACGGAAGGAGAACTTCAGCCTGATGGAGATCAACGACATTGATTAGCAAGGCCAATAACTGTGTTGGACCTGTGGGAACCTAGGCCCAAGTTTGCGCAAATGTTGAACGTGGCAACAATAGGCGTAAGAGGAGGGGAAGTCACAGAATAAACATGGAGAGTCAAGAAAAGGTAGAGGACAGGATTAGACAGTGCAGCTCATATGTGATAGGAAAAATCTGCATCAACCAATTGTTGGCTCTAGTGGGTGTGGAGGCACCCTCAAGGATGCCTAGCTCTTACTGATGTACGCTACCAAGGTTTGGGGCAGCCAATGGACACCTTTGGTGAAGAGTGTGGAGCACAAGGATCACGGATGTGAGTGGGTAGAACACGTCGCATTCAGTAGAACTGAATCGAAACACGATTTTGTTAGTTAGCATAGTGAGATTACATCACATCCTTATAGCCTGTGATCTAAGCTTTCCAACGCATCCAAGCACGCCCAAAACGGTGCAGTAGTGCCCCTGCTACGGTCGTCGAAGTAACCCTTGGTGGAGCCGCCCACCTTGCCTTGCACGCTAGGCAACGGGAGGCGCTTCGACGATGACCCGTCGAAGCGCCTTTCCTCGCCCAGAAGTCAAGGAGAAGTTCACCCTGGTCAAGGAGAGTCTTCTGGTTGCTTCCTTTATGGCCCTGGTGCATTTGGGGGTCGTTGGAGACGAACTCGGATCACTTATGGTGGATTATCCCGCCACCCATGGCGGGTACCAGATTCCACCCCCTCAACACCCGAATTTCGGGCTAGGCTAACTTTCTGAATACTCACTCAAATCGAGCGATTCAAAGCTCGATCCTGCATGGAAAAATCCAAGGAATCCAAATCTAAAGTCAGATCAGGTGTTCGACCACTCCTCAGTGGTCGAACCAGGGAGTACAGTCAACGGCACTCATGGCAAGGGGCACACCATGTCAACAATCTCCCCCTTGCACCGCAACCTTGATGCCCTGTCCTTGGAACTTGTAGCATTTTAAACTTCATAGTGCAGACCGAGCTCCATGCAACTTGCATCATGCCTGTCCTTGGGCTGTGCCTTGGTCATGGCGTCTGCGAGCATACGCTTAGTGCCACAATGCACAATGGCCGCATCTCCCTTCGCCACCAAGTCTCGCACGTAGTGATGCCGGATCTCGATGTGCTTGGTCCTCCTGTGCAGCACCGGGTTCTGGGTCAGGCTGATGGCACTCATGTTGTCAACGTTGAGCACCGTCGGCTTCCTTTGCGGCACGCTGATCTCCTTTAGCAGCCGCCACAGCCACACCGCCTCCTTTGCGGCTTCCGCGAGCGCGATGTACTCCGCTTCGGTGCTGGACAGCGCCACGCAGTCCTGCTTCCTGCTTGCCCATGAAATTGCTGCACCACCAAGCACAAACACGTACGCCGACGTTGATTTTCTGTCATCCACATCACCAGCCCAGTCGGCATCAGAGGAGCCGACCAACTCAAGGGAGTCGTCACGTGCTCCCCCTCCAAACACGAGCCGCGACTGTTTTGTCGCCTTGAGATAGCGGAGGATCCGCTTCACCGCTTGCCAATGCAGCGGCCCGGGGTCAGCCACGTAGCGGCTCACTTGGCCCTCCGCGAAGGCCAGGTCGGGCCGCGTCGCCACCATGGCGTACATGATGCTCCCCACAGCGGACTGGTATGGCACACCTGCCATCTCCTCCTTCTCCTCATCCGTGCTCGGGCCCATGCTCGAGCTCAGCTCACACGTGGTGGTCATGGGTGTGCCGATGGGGTTACACTCCTCCATGTTGTAGCGGCGGAGCACCTTTTGCACGTACTTTGCCTGCCCCATCTCGAGCGTGCGTGCCTTGCGGTCCCTCTTGATGGCGACGCCGAGGTAGTACTCGAGCTCGCCCATGTCGGACATTTTGAACCGACCGCCCAGCTGCCGCTTCAGGTTCACCAACTCCTCCATGTCCGATGACACGAGGATGAGATCATCCACGTAGAGTGCCACGATCTGGTGCAACCCCGGCTGCTTCCGCACGTACACGCTGTGATCCGCCTCGCAGCGCTTGAAGCCAAGCTCGGCCATGAAGCCATCCATTTTCAGGTACCACATGAGTGGCGCTTGCTTCAGTCCGTAGAGCGCCTTGCAAAGCCGGCACACCTTTCCCGGCGGCGCATCCACCCCCTCCGGCACCTCCATGTAGACCTCCTTGTCCAGGTCGCCGTTGAGGAACGCAGTTTTCACGTCCATTTGGTGGACTTCGTAGTCGCGCACCGCCGCCACGGAGAGGATGGAGCGAATGGAAGCAAACTTCGCCACCGGAGCGAAGGTTTCATCGTAGTGTTCACCCTTTCGTTGGGCGTACCCCTTCACGACCAGCCGCGCCTTGTACCGCTCCACCTTCCCCTCCTTGGTGAGCTTCTTCTTGAATATCCACTTGGAGCCGATGATTTTTGCGCCCTCCGGCCTGTCAATCAGCTGCCAAGTGCCGTTCTCTTCATGGGAGGCGATCTCAGATTTTATAGCTCCCTCCCACTCAGCCCCATCCTTCCGCTGCAATGCCTCCTTGACGGTCTCGGGCTCCTCTTGCGCAAAGAACGCTCGAGCGAGCTCGGTCCAGATGCCCTCTGCGGCATCGTACCTCTTTGCCGTCCTCCTTGCGCGTCCGCTTCTCCGGGGCTGTTTCTGTTGAGGCTGCTGCTGCTGCTGCCGTTCCTGCTGCTGCTGCTGCCCCCTCGCGGTGCCACTCGCACCGCTGGCCTGCTCCCCCTCTCTCGGGGACCATGGAGATACGGGCTCACTCCCCACATCTTTGTTCAGCTCCACTGCTGCCGGCGCTTCGGACTCATTGTCTGACTCGGCTGAATGCAAATCAGCCGCTCCCACATCGCCCGGATGGTTCTTGCCGGCTGGAGCCGATGGGACTTCACCCTCTTTTGCGTCCTCCAGTGTCTCCCCCTCAAGGAGTGGCAGCCACTCCCCACACTTGGAGAGACCCGCGTCCTTGTCCGTCCAACGGCTGTCCTCGTCGAACGTGACGTCGTGACTCTTCACAATATGCTGCCTCCGCGGGTCGAAGAGCCGGTACGCCTTGCTCCCGTTCTCGTATCCGACGAAGATGCACCGGCGAGTCCGCGGGTCCAGCTTGCCCCGCCCCTCCCGTGCCTGCACAACAGCATGTGCAACACAACCAAACGTGTGGAGGTGTGCCACAGTTGGCTTCCTCCCGCTCCACACTTCTTGTGGCGTCTTCCACACCTTGGACTCCGCGTCTTTTAGTGGCTTCGTCGGCGTCAGGTTCATGATGTACGCCGCTGTCCGTGCCGCCTCGCCCCAGTACCGCTGCGCGAGGCCGGCATCACTCAACATGGACCGTACCATGTTGAGGATGGTGCGGTTCGCCCTCTCGGCGACGCCGTTCTGCTGCGGAGAGTGTGGCGTAATTTTCTGCCACGCGATCCCCTTGCTCTTCATCCATGCCGAGCAGCCCTTGTACTCGCCACCGTTGTCGCTCCGGAACGCCTTCACCTTCAACTCCGTTTGCCGCTCCACTGCCGCCACAAACTCCTGCATACAAGTCAGGACATCACTCTTCCTCTTAATGATGTAGAGGTAGAGCTTACGGCTGTGGTCGTCGATGAAGGTGACGAAGTAGTGAGCACCCCCGATGGAGCTCTCGAATGGTCCACACACGTCAGTGTGGACCACCTCCAACTTCGCCGACGCTCGCATCCCTTTGCCATTAAACGGCTGCCGTGTCGCCTTGCAGACCACGCACGATTCGCACACGGCATCCTTGGCTGCGTCGAGGCTATTGACCTCAAGACCCCGTACCACTTCCTTCTTTGCCATGTCCCTCACCGTTGAGGGAGCGATGTGGCACAACCGGCGATGCCACAGGTCCAGGTCCCCTTTATCCTTCGTCGCGAGGTTGGCGGCATCGGTCCTCACCGCATCGGCAAGAACCTTGGTACGGAGAAGGTACAAGTCCTCCTCCCTCTTGCCATGTGCAATTACCTCACCGTCCCCCTCCTTCCGGATGATGGCCTCCTTCTTGTTGAAGAGCACCTCGAGCCCCTTGTCGGTAAGGCGGCTCACTGACAGCAGGTTTGCCCCAAAGTTGGGCATGTGGAGCACGTCGTAGATGGTGCACGGAATGACTTTACCGTTCACCACCGACTCAATGCGAACATTGCCTTCGCCCGCGGCCAACTCTGTTTTGCCGTTGGCCACTGTCATGCGCCGCTCGGTGGCGCCGTAGGTGACGAATGCCACCCGGTTGCATTGTGTGTGGCGGCCTGATCCGGAGTCGATGACAGTGACTTCCGGATCTGTTAAGTCGGTGGACTCCCTGGCCATCATGGCTTGGATGTCCTTCTTCCCGCCCTTCCTGGACTGGTCCGACTTCTTGTTGGGGCAATCACGTGCGTAGTGGCCCTGTTTGCCACAATTATAGCACTCCCCCTTTTTTTCACCTCTCTTGGTGCCCTGGTTGGCACCCTTCCCCGTCTTGCCTCCCCCTCCACCTTGAGGGCGGACGGCATAGGCGGAAGTTGATGTCGCCCCACTCTCTCTCCCACCACGCTGCATCCATTCGTTGCGGACGTACTCAGCCACCTTTGGATACTTCAGCTCATCGGCGGACCAGCCGCCTACGACGGTGATCATGGGACTCCAACTGTCCGGCAAGGCCAGGAGGAGGATCATGGCTTGCAGCTGAGGGTCGACCTTCCATCCAGTGGCTACGCACTCGGCAGTGAGGGACTCAATCTGCTGCAGGATCTCCATGATGTCATCGCCTTCGTTAGCTCGGAGGGTGACGAGCCTCTTGAAGACGAAGAGCTGGTTAGCAAGGTTGGTGGACTGGTAGATGGTGCAGAGTTTCTTCCACGCCTCCGCGGCCTCCGTGCATCCTTGAATGAGGGAGCGCTGCGTCGGAGCAAGCGCATACACCAACAAAGCAAGCGCCTTCTTGTTGCGCTTCTTGTACGCTTCCACTTCCTCCAGCGTCGCGCTATCCGGAGGGGCAGTTTCTTCACCCTTGACCATCTCAAGCAGGCCCTTGTCATCGAGGAAGACCTCAAACTCCCACCTCCAAAGGTGGAAGCCAAGCCCGTCAAACTTGGAGACGCCGATGCTCTCTTGCTCGGTCGGTGCCATGGCGCGCGGCGGTAGCGTGAACGTTGTGGAGCTAGGGTCCCTCTAGGCACGTGGGCCCATAACCCTTTGTTGGCTCTAGTGGGTGTGGAGGCACCCTCAAGGATGCCTAGCTCTTACTGATGCACGCTACCAAGGTTTGGGACAGCCAATGGACACCTTTGGTGAAGAGTGTGGAGCACAAGGATCACGGATGTGAGTGGGTAGAACACGTCGCATTCAGTAGAACTGAATCGAAATACGATTTTGTTAGTTAGCATAGTGAGATTACATCACATCCTTATAGCCTGTGATCTAAGCTTTCCAACGCATCCAAGCACGCCCAAAACGGTGCAGTAGTGCCCCTGCTACGGTCGTCGAAGTAACCCTTGGTGGAGCCGCCCACCTTGCCTTGCACGCTAGGCAACGGGAGGCGCTTCGACGATGACCCGTCGAAGCGCCTTTCCTCGCCCAGAAGTCAAGGAGAAGTTCACCCTGGTCAAGGAGAGTCTTCTGGTTGCTTCCTTTATGGCCCTGGTGCATTTGGGGGTCGTTGGAGACGAACTCTGGTGGTGGATTATCCCGCCACCCATGGCGGGTACCAGATTCCACCCCCTCAACACCCGAATTTCGGGCTAGGCTAACTTTCTGAATACTCACTCAAATCGAGCGATTCAAAGCTCGATCCTGCATAGAAAAATCCAAGGAATCCAAATCTAAAGTCAGATCAGGTTTTCGACCACTCCTCAGTGGTCGAACCAGGGAGTACAGTCAACGGCACTCATGGCAAGGGGCACACCATGTCAACACCAATTGTCCATCTCAATAGCTCTTGACGTCACAGACAAGGATTCCTCAGATTGTAAATTTCAATAAGGGGTACTAGGATTAGCAACAAGTGATAGTGCTACAAGTGCAATCAAGGAGTTGCAAAGGTCAAAATGTACTACAAGCATAATTGGATGGATTGGAATCTCACATCTTTGTTAGCAATGTCATGGTTTGAAGACTAGATCTGAAGACTGAACAGGGGATGATTGAAGGATAAATCATTGAAAGTTGAATGTAGATTTGTTAACTTCGTGAACCACTCTGTCGCAAATCAGTGAATTGAAGGATGTAACAGTCCAAACAACCCGCCGAATGAACAAACACAACATCATCCTCATATGGGAATTTTTAACTGAAACAACTTGGTAGATGAATCGGACCAGCGGATTCATTCACGTTAGCATTAGTGGAAAAAACATGATACCTATTCTTGATTGAGACACCCATAACATAGCGATGATTATGGGGGGTAGTAGAGGTGGAATGTTATAGAGAAAGTTCCACCGGCCACAACAAATTGGAAAACGTTTATGATTGCGCTCGACATGGCCAAGAGATACATCAGGCAAGGAGCTGATGTGTGGATAGTCCAAATTGAATCTGGTAAAGAGGGAAACTTTGCAGAAGCTATTGCAACGATCTTATCAGCCTCATTGGCATTCGTACCGACCAAGTTCACCGCCATACCAAATGAGTTCGCACCACTGATTGAGGAGTTCGAAATGAACATTTTACTGACATAATGCATCAAGACCTAGCTTTGTGATGCAACATCGACCATCCAATAAACCTTAAGCCAGGAGGAAGAAAGAATTTCAAGGGGACTAATTAGATTAGGGACCATGGACTGATGAAGCTTGAATAATAACTGAACCAGAATCTTGGCCAGGGGGCTCATTAGGCCATCCACATCACACTGCATACCTATGGTGCCTTCTGTCAAAAAGAAGATTGGTGAGATGAAAAATGAGCGTGGATTACGTAGCATTGAACTGCACCATCATTAAGAATCACTACCCTCCTTCACAAGAAAATGAAATTTTGGGTAACTCCAAGATTTTTCACCACAATGGACCTAGACAGTGGCTTTTATCAGATCTGTGTACCTGATAAGGACAAGGAGAAGACGGAATTCTGCACCTCATGTGAGCACGCCAACTGAATGCCACACAACTGACTCACAACCACATGTGCCACATTTGCAGAGGCAACAGAACTACGCAAAAATGTACAAATCTCTTTCTGATCTCACTCATGAAATCACCAAGCAGAGTTGGATAAATAGCAGAGAAAGAGATGTTAAACTATTAAAAAATGCTATGACCTCGTGGCCAGCATTACAATCAGCACATTTAACAATGGAATACATCACAGACACCAATGCATCCAATCAAGCAATCAGAGTCGTTCTCATATACAACACTGGTGGTAGAAAGCTATCGGTTGCATACATGTTGAAAAAGATTCACGGGCCAGAGTTCAACTACGCTGTGCATGAGAAGGGATCTCGGCAGTCGTGAAATCATTTTAAAATTGACAATGCTATTTGGAATGTCAACTATGCGCTGTCTGCACTAATCAACACGTGCAAAAAAATCTCAAAACTCATCAAAACATGAGTCGTCGACAAACGGAACAGATATAGTTCCTCGAGTCCAACATCAACTATGACATCAGAATTTAGCCTGGAAGAAACATGTGCAGTGAATTCTCTAACTTTAAAGTCAAACTGAATGGATGAGATTGGCATGTTATTCATTGAACAAGTGTCGTGCCTCGTGAGGTTCATTACGGAGGGATATGACAAACAATTACTGGTTCCATGAGCTATACTTAAGACCATGATTTATGTGCCAGGTTGGCATGCCATCCAACAACAGACTACGGCTAATGCTGTTGGAAGAGTGGGAAAGTGTACAATCTGCTCTCTGTAGCTCCTCCATGAAGTTGCTGGAAGTCGTATAATGGATTCTTGAGCTACCTAGAAAAATCTTCTTCTTTGAGTCAATTTCTGGCATTTGTCAGTGGCAATCCACTATGAAGAGACTTAAGTAATCCAAGAATCTGGAGGCCCTTCTCCATTTCACCCTTGGCTCCTTGTTCAAGATCTTGAACAAGGAAGTTTGTTTTTGAGCTCGTGAGTTTGTACAAGTTTTTTAATGTAAAAACCGGAGTTGTTGAGTGAAATTTACACTCAACAAAATATGGTTTCTCTTTAACACGATGATACAGGATTGTCGTGTGCAAGGCGCATTTGGAGATTTCACACCGAAAGCTATCTATCCCTTTACAAATCATTTTTTGGGTTATTAGTAAGGGGACGAGAGTAGAGACGGGACAGCGGTGAGTGGACTCCTCTCTGTCTGCTTTGCACAGAGGAGTGGCTAGTCACTCATCCCCCCTCCTTAATCTCTCTCTCTCTCTCTCTCTCTCTCTCTCTCTCTCTCCC
>SZWC01000726.1:28895-63380 GCA_023375785.1 Penium margaritaceum
GGAGGAGGGGGAGGAGGAGGAGGAGGAGGAGGAGGAGGAGGAGGAACAGTAGAAGGAGGAAAACGATAACTCTTCGGCCCGACGGACCAACGAGTCTGAAGGAGCTCTCAAGTCTTCATGTCGACCTCAGTGCTCGTCAGGATTTGAGGCGTTTCCCTCTTCTGTGCATCAAACGGATCTCACACGATCAGGCAGAGTCAGAGTCGGTCGCGGCCTACTGATTGCAGCACGCTAGTCCACATCCGCTGTTGGTCTAGTGGTGTCCTCAACCTCCGCTCTAGGTCTGGCTGGCGAGCCAACTTGCGTGAGATGGAACTGCACTCAACTCGCTCTGAGGTGCAACGAGGGTTTTGGCGAAGGGGCAGATCCAAGCCAGTGAAGAGGCGAGACAGGACAGTGGCAGTCGCTGCTGGTGGCTTGAGGCTAAGCGGACCCCGCAGCAACCTCGGGAGCAAGCACGGTCAAGCAGGCCAGAAGGCTAGCACGCCGGCAGACAAGCGAAACAGCAGGCCGTCGGGGCAGCGGTTGGCCGTCGCATTTCTTTCGGCATCGGCAGCTACAGCAGCAGCACCGGCAAAGGTGGCGGCTGTTGCTGCTGCAGTCAGTGTGGGGTTGATCTGGGTCCAGAGGTTCCGAGGAGCACTGGCACCGACTGCGTCATGTTGGAATAAGTCAACGCCAATGAATCAGCTGTTCCTTTGCAGTCGCGCATGGGCCCTGGGCACCTCACCAGTGCATTACAATTGGGGCTGCCAGATTCGCCTTCTCCCGCGCGGGAGAAGGGGGGATGGAGCCATGGGAGCCAGGCTCAGAATTCAAAGGGTGCTGGCATTTCGTGGCGCTGCTACCGGCGGAGGAGGAGATGGACAGGAAGGTGCTTTCGGCAGTCGCAGCCGCATCGCCGTGCTCTTTCGGCTGCTGCGACAGCACGAGTTGCGAAAAACACAACGCTGCTGCGAAGGGGCTTCGATGCAGGATGGAGCGGCTCGGCCGCCCGCGCGATTCGCGAGGGTAGGGGCAATAACGACGCCATTGTTGGTGTTTCGGGCGCACGGCCGTTCCGGGCGGAGCTGTATGGGAAGCGGGAGATACGGCCGGTGAACTGGTGATGGCGGCGTCGTCCCGACAGCCGTTTTAGGAGCTTGCATGTAGGGATGTGGGGCAGCGGAAGTCGCTGCGGCTGATCACGATGAGGCCGATGTCCCACGACAATGTTTCCTTATCCTTGGTAGGGATTTGTTTCAGTCATCGTCATACTTCTCGTCCAGCATGTACATATAGAAAGGCATATCTTCGAAGTCGATCCGACAATCTGTACGATTCTTGAATCTGACGGCTTGCCGGATTTTACATCGAAGAGGAGCACTGAGTTCCAATGGTTTCAGGCGGCTTTCCAGTGGTCTTTCTCCGTCTCTGCATTGCCGATGCGTCCGTCTGTCGTATCTCATGAGCTCTTTACGCGAGCGAGCCCTCTCCATGAGATGACAGCATCCTCTTTGGGATTACATATCGTAAAAAGGAATATTATTTTTAAAAAACAGTCCCCAAATTTGTAGCATGGCCATGGTTAGCACCTTAAAGATGCAATCTGCCACTGACCCGATGAGCTCGAGCACCCTTGGTTCGCATCTTGGCATAGGAAGCATAGGACGCTAATCGCAGCTGACTCATGGGCATGGATGGTGACGTAGTCGAAAGTCGCGCACGGGTCGCCTGTACAGCCCCTCCAGCGCAATCGCCGCTGTCTCGGCTCGTCCTCTTGCTCCTAGCCCCGCCCTCGCGCCGTGTGCCCGAGGGAATGGTACAGGTTTCTAGTGATCTCTCAGGAGCTCGAGGTTGGTGAACGTGATAAACGAGTCTGAAATGAAGGGAGCGTTTTGTCTTAGCTCGCATTTGGGTGTGACCTCGCTTGGGCATGCAAACTGGCCGCTAGTCGACATCTCATACCGCCCCTCAGCAGAAGAATCGGTTGCCTCAAAACAGAGACGGACCTCTTTGTCCTCTCAACAAAAAGATGCTTTCGCGCAGAAAATCTCGTTAGCCAGGTCACCCCCGCACCCCCATGCGGCGCCGAGTCCCCATTCGATGATCACCTAACGAAACATAACTTCTGACAATGTAGATAGACAGGCCTTCAATGACAACACAACTCATATGCCAATCTATCCAAGCGAAGCTCACGTCGAATTGTTTCCGTAGTGTCTTCTCACTGGTTTGCGACGAACCCAGTTTCCGATAGAAATTAATAAATCACAATGCGGTCGACTCTTCCGACTGGTCGATGGCGCGTTCGTGCAGGCGGGTGCATTTCCGCGACGGTAGTCATTTTGGGTTCGGAAAAGCGCAATAATGCCTATTGTTGCCGACAGGTTCATACATAATCCCCGTATCATACAGCTTCAATTCTCAAGGGCCTGCAGTGTAAAATTGTGACCCCAAGCCGAACATAGGCAGTTCACAGCAATGAGGCGTGGGACAAAAGACGAGTCGAAAATTTGGGAAGCATGGATCCTTTGTAAAAACCTGTTACTTACCAGGAGAAAACGAGTCCCTAATCTTCCAAGTGAGCATTTCTCTCATTACACAAATAGCCCACCACGCGTCCAGACCTCGATTCTCTCTCCAAAGGTCGCAGAAATTCAGCCAACTTCCCTCGTCCTCCGGCAAACCCTATCTCAGCACCTGACAGCTTCGACCACTTTCGAGAATCGACGACAGAAGTGTTACGACCTTTCGGTCTATTATGGCAAACAAAGCGTAGATGGTGAACACGTAGAAGTTGCAATGCATAACACAATTTGGAATTTGGGACACTTGAGTAATTTATAGCTAGCGGTAAGTAAACTTCAATGACAAGTGTCGAAATGATCGAACATATCCATATAACTATCGAGTTACGAATGAGACACAATCGAGGTCTTTGGGTCGTTTGTCGAGCGACGCGTGTGGAGTCGCGTCGAGAGTGGTCCGAATCGAGAGGGTCCACCGAGAAATCGGGGGGCTTCGAGAATCGACGATGAAGATCCGAGATGCATCTTTATTAATCCATATTCGTCTTGTTGCATCGAGAATTCGACTGAAAAGACGTGATACTTCTGTCCTAGATTCGCGTCAGTGGTCGAATTTCTCCGAAGGTTCAAGAAGATTCACTGAGGGCGAGGGCAGTGTTGTGATTTGTGACGTTCCTGTCGACCAATACAGTTTACTGTGACCACTTGGTCCTGTCCATATTCGTGCAGATCCCTGATGCAGACCCAGGCGGTACCAATGCGTCATCCGGTGGCGGACTACCAGCTTGGAGCTGACCAACGACAGTTCCAGACCTCTAGACGCTACCCAGGACCTCCTATATTTTTTCAACAGCACGCAAGAGTTTATCGGTGGACTGGCCGTGGGCCACATTTGCATGTTTTTGCATTGTGTGTCCACTGTTTGATGCTGGATGCATGCATGTGACTTGTGATCCTGTACGTCTAGGTTCAGACGGCGTAGCGTTCTGACATGTCTGCGCAGAGTTACGGCCAAAATAATGGTTTGGGCCGGTTTTAGGACAGATCTTGCACTCCCGCGTGCGACACCCGTCGTGCGCCACGACACGTACTTATGCCATGGACATGTCATTTGCCATTCCTCTCTGCAAATGCTATTGAAGCATTCTGACACTTTGTCTTGTGTCTCCTATTCAGACCCTTGCGCTTGTGTGCACGACTTGTGACTGTCGTCACCGTCTGACTTGGCACTAACGCCTAGTCAGCGGCTGTGTCGTTAGGAAGCTTCCACGCATCTTCTCATGGTATCAGAGCGGTGAGACAGTTCTCACCGAGCTGCGCAGCATAGATGCAACAGAGCAGCAGCAGTGTGAGTCACCGCTACAACAGATCCATAGGGACCCATCGACGACAGCCGACTGTCGTCGACGTCGCTCACCATCATCACGTGAGACATCATCAGCAGCAGCCGCTAGCGGCAGCAGGCAACAGCTGCAGCAGGCTGCCCACATTCGCACATGCAACAGCAGCAGCATTGAGCAGCAACAACAGCATTGAGCAGCAGGAGCAGCAGTGCAGCAGAGCAGCAGCACAGCAGCAGCGCAACAGCAGTGGCAGCAGTAGCGGCAGCAGCAGCGGCGGCAACAGCACACGACGGCAGCAGCACAGTAGCAGCGCGCGACAGAAGCAGCACAACGGCAACGCAATAGTAGCGGCAGCAGCATCTGCGACAGCAGCAGCGCAGCAGCAGCGGCGGCAACAGCGCGCAGAAGCCGTAGTGCGCAGCAACAGCAGCAGCAGCACGCAGCTACTGCCACGGCTGCGCGCGTAGCCGCGTAGCTACTGCTGCAGCTGACGACGCAATAGCAGCAATAGCTGAGCGGAAGCTACTGCGCAGCTTCCGTGCAGCTTCCGTGCGGCTGCTGCGAAGCGGTCGCCTGCTCGTGCAACAACCGCGCGGGTTGACACACAGAAAAAAAATGAAAGGGAAGGAGGGGATCTGACGTCAGCATCTTTCCTTCCTGACGTCATCAGGTCATGCTGACGTCAGCAAATTCCTGCTGACGTCAGCACTTTCCTTGACGAAATGTTTGGTCGGAGAGTCAAAAGTTGCCAGCGTTTCATATCCTTGAGAAACGGTGACGTATTTGTAATTGGACCACGTTGACGTCTCAGGCCATAATGAGCGGTGACATGACTCCGTCCGGTGATAAGGGGAAAAGGGTACGAGATCCCTCTTCTTCCTCCTCAGGGGTGATGAGCCCACGTTTGCAGGCTATTGAGGACATGCGGAGCTAGCAGGACGAGATGCGTCGCCTGTAGTGGGAGCAGACTGATGCCCTCCGTACCCTCACCGAGCTTCTTCAAGGTCATTCCACTACCCCACAACAGACCTCGGAGGGAGCGGCCGGTGCCGCACCCTCTACACAATAGTCAGCTCCAGCACTGGAGACAAGAGCTGGAGCCGACCCGCCACCTCTTGATCCTTGGGATGAGGATCCAGATATGCCAGGCATGGAGGGCGACTCCCCCGAGCGCGAGATTTGTGTGTTTCAAGAGCGTCTCCGCCAGCTTCAGACGAGCTCTCGGCCCCCACACAAACCTCGCTTTCCCGAGATTCGATCGTCGCCTGATCTCCACCCCAGCGACTTCCCTCTTCCCGGAGTCTTTCCCATTTCTCGTCCTTCCTAGACGATGGTTGCTTTCCCTACGGAGCGGCAACCCAAGGACTTCAAGACACCGTCCCCACGGTACATCAACGAGGACAGTTTTGACTGCTGGGAGATCCTCTTCCAGGTTTGGGTCACTTTAGAGGGCGTGTGGCCCTACTACCACAGTCCGTATCAGACTACGAACCGAGCACACGTGCTGACGACGGCTAGGGCGATGCGCGGACTTCTCTACGCCATGTCGCGCGAGACCGTCGTAGACTTCCGCTTGGCGAGGCGGGCACAGGCACCGGCGCTGATCCACGCAGAGGCTTGGACTTGGCATTATCCCTACTTGCTGCAGAGACGCACGCCACCCGCGCTGCACACATTTGTGCCTTTCACTCCCTTCGTAAGGAGCCTGCCGAGCCTGCAGCCGACTACTAGCGACGTGCCATGCACATCTACACGCGCCTTGGGTCCTCAGGAGGTACACAACTGTGGGCACTCCGCACGATCATGCTCGGAGTTTGCCTTGAGCATACAGACATCTTCACGAGGTACAGCGACGCCGTGCTCGAGCCTTTTTCAGCCTCACTGCAGCTTCTTCCCCAGGCGCACCAGCTTTTCCTCAAGGTTACTTCTGCCCATGAGGCAGCAGTGGCTCATCAGGAGACCCCCCTTGCTGCAGCAGTCTTCGCATCACCGCCGACTTCCCTCCAACTGTCTTCTTCTCCATCCTCTGCCACTTCCTCCTCTTCCCCTTCTACCTTGCTTACGCCACCTCAGACACAGGGTGTCGCGGAAGTAGCACAGGGGAAGAAGGGACGACGGAGGCACGGCTCGGGCCAGCAGCCGTCATCGGGTAGTAGTAGTGGACGCTCTGTTCACTGCTACAGCTATGGAGGTGCTCATCGCTACATCGAGTGCCAGCAGCCGCTCGACTGGGCGTGGATTACTCGCGGACTTCAGGCTGTGCACGCACTACGGTCTACGTCGAGCAGCACATCCTCCAGGCGCGCGGCGACCACGACCGTCGCAGTTCCCGCTTCACCACCAGGGACCAGCGGCGACCCGGACCCACGTGACCGTACCATCGCCGAGCTCCGCCACCTTATGGCGCTTCGCTTTCAGGGAGGTGCGAGTGCGTTGTCATAGCCGGGTGGTTCACAGCCAGTCTGTCCGTCTGTTCTTGTGGCTTGGGATGACTCGTGTGGCCGGGCACAATTGGCATGCGATGACGATGGGCCTGACTGTACCGATTGGATTCATGAGTCTCACCTTTGTGCTCTTCGTCGTTCCTCCCTACCAGCTGCCCAGCGTCCGTCCGAGGCCGAGTGTTCCGTTGCCCATTGTACAATGACGTCCACTAGTTGTGATTCCGGTGGCACTTGGATCATCGATTCCGGTGCCACTCATCACATGACCTGTCGTCGTAGTGACTTCGTTGTTCTCGGTCATGTTGCGTCTGTTCGTTCCGTTCGCACAGGCTCTGGTCAGTCCTTGCCAGTCTAGGGTCTTGGGGTTGTGTGTTTCGATGGTCCGTCTGGCCCCCTGTATCTTTCTGAGGTGCTGTTTGTGCCTGATCTTGAGCTCAGTTTGCTTTCTGTCCGTGCCTGCACACTGATGGGACTCTCTGTGGAGCATACTGCAGACTCCGCAACTGTGACTGCCATTGACAATTGTAGTGTTGTTCTTCGTGCCTCTGTTGTGGATTACCTCTATCGTGTCTCTCGGACTTCTGCTCCTTGCTCCCCCTCCTCTTCAGCTCGTGTTTTTTTTACTGGCGTTCTGTCTCCTGAGCAACAGCGATTGCTTCATCGCCGTCTGTGTCATGTAGGTTCCGACACTATGTCGAAGCTTATTCGGACACAGCCCGCCCATGGTCTTGATGCAGCTTCTTTCGAGAAGCCTCCCAAGACCGACTCTCTCTTCTGTGCTTAGGGTACGATGCATCGTTGCACCTACCCCGACTCCCGCTCTCGCGCACTTCGTCCCCTTGAGTTAGTCCATTCGAACCTCCTTGGTCCTCTTCCTGTCGAGTCTCTGTCCGATCGGGGTCGATACGTCTTTACCCTAACTGACGAGTTCACCCGGATGCGGTGCGTCTACAGCCTGCGCCAGAAAAGTGACACCGCTCTCGCGATTCGCCTCTAGCTACTGATGGCTGAGCGTCAATCCTGCCACACGCTGCACACCTTCCGCTCGGATCGCGGCGGCGAGTTTCTTGGCGAGATGGACAGCTTCTTCACTGAGCACGGGATTTTTCACCAGGTCTTCGCTCCTGCTACTCCTCGGCATAACGGTGTTTCTGAGCACTGGAACCGCACCATGGAGGATGCGGTTCGCGCTATGCGGTCTGAGTGCGGTCTCCCAGAGTCCTTAGCTTTTGAGGAATTCGCCCACATGATTTGGGTCTGGAACCGCCTCCCACACGGTCCCCTTCCAGACCACGTCACACCGTATGAGCTCTGGTTTGGCCACCGTACTGACATGCGCCTCGCTCGCGTCTGGGGATCCTTGGCTTCTGTGTGGTACACCGAGGACCAGCAGGGGTCCAAGGTCTCACCGCGGGGTCGCTTGTGTGCCTTCATAGGCATCTCCCCGCGGTCGAAGGCCTTGCGCTTTTGGGACCCTGTTCATCGTCGCATTGTTAAGTCACACGACGCGCTCTTCTTTCAGTCCCTCACCTACCGTGATCTGACATCGATCACGTCGCTGTCCGTCACACATGTTCCTACGTGTGAGGTTTCTCAACAGTTGGAGGAGTCTGTGCCTGCGAGCATCTCTCGCTAGGCTGATGTGTCCGTTTGAGCTCCCTCCACTTCGTGGTCTCCGGCTCTTGATGACCCAGCGATCATCACTATCGGCCCAGAGACATCTCCCGTACAGTCGGCTTCTACTCCTGTTCCCTCGCACTCTACAGGTACCCATGGTCCTGTACCTATGCATACTCCTATGACCGTACCTGTGTCCGCTAGCCCTCCTGCCTCTGTGTGTGGCTCTGTCTCACCTGCTCCTACTGTCACACCAAGTCCCGTGTCTCCCACACAGGCATCTCCTCGCACGGCATCACCAGCTCCCTTGCCTCAGCCCTCCCCAGCTGCGATCGTGCCTGGTCCTGAGCCTGAGATGCGCCCCTCGAGCCCACGTTACTCCCGTGAGCCTGGCCGTCGTCTTCGACCATTGGACTCCAGAGCTGAGCGAGTGTCTGGTCCCGCACCCGGGCGCTCCACTCGTAGCATCGCGAGTGGTGATCCCGGCACAAAGGCCCTAGGCCTGAGTGTCCGTACTGAGCACACAGAGGTACATCTAGCGTGTCCTATAGGGCACGACCTCGTCACTCACGAGTTTCATATCGCTTGTGATGCAACAGCCGATCTTGTGGTTGTCAGACCTAGCACTGAGGCGTGCGCTCTTGCCACACAGAGCTCTCCCTCTTTGGCACCTGACCCGAGCACACTGAGGGAAGATCTCTCATCACAGGATGCTGAAGCTTGCTGTCCTGCCTATGAGGATGAGCTTCTCACCATCCGAGAGAATGGAGTTTATGAGCAGTCAACCTTCCACCTTGGAGGAAGTTCAAGTGGGTCTTTCGCAAGAAAGTGAAGCCGGACGACTCACTGGAACTCCACAAGGCTCGCTTGGTCGTCAAGGGGTACTCTCAGATTAACGGCATCAACTACACTGACACCTTTGCCCCCGTTGGTCACATGACCTTAGCTCGAGCTCTGTTTGGTGTAGTGGCTCAGCATGTGTGGGAACTGCACCAGATGGATGTGAATAATGTGTTCCTCCATGGCTCTCTGGATGAGGAGATTTATGTGGCTCGACCACTTGGCTTTGAGGACGGTGACAAGGTCTGGCGCTTGCGCAAGTCCTTGTACGGCCTCAAGCAGTCTCCTCAGCGTTGGAACCAGGAGATCATTGGCACCCTGACTCGTGCAGGATATGTACAGAGCAAGGCTGATCCCTCTCTCTTCATCTGACGGATGCCTGAGCGGTTCACCGCCATCCTGGTCTATGTCGAAGACCTTCTGATCACGTCTCCTTCACTGGAAGCCAAGGTTGTCCTCCAGACTACCTATAAGATGAAGGACCTGGGTCCTGCAGCGGTGTTTCTTGGCATGGAGATCGTGCGAGACCGCAGACATCCTACTCTACTATTGCATCAGGCCTGATACACACGTGTTGTGGGGGAGCGCTTCAGCGACTTCCTCGCCACTGTGCCCACGGCTTCCACACCTCTCACGCCTGACGGCCATGATGCCTTGAAGGTGGACGATCCCACACAGCTGGGGGAGACAGTGGATGTGACCTTGTACCTCCGTCTCATCCGATCTCTGATGTACCTGGCCACTACCACACGTCCTGACATCGCCTTTGCCGTCAACCTCCTTGCCCAGTTCTCGCAGGCTCCACGTGCTAGAGCCCTTCACGTGACTGTGCGAGTGGTGTGGTACGTGGTCTCCACACTGTACCTCGGACTCTGCTTTCGCCGGCAGTGTTCGGTGGTCCTTGACGGCTACACTGGCAGCGACTGGGCCTGGAGCCCAGATGGACGCAGTCGCACCGGTTACGTGCTCCTGCTCGGTGGTACCACTCTGTCCTAGTATTGAGAGAAGAAGGTTGCATTGCACGTAGCTCATCGGAGGCAAAGTATGTTGCTCTAGGTGCACGGGCTGCTGAGGCGGTATGGCTACAGCGCCTGTTCCTTGAGCTGGATCAGTCTGTACCTGCCATTGTACTTCGTTGCGACAACCAGAGTGCTCTTGCCATTGTAGAGAACTCTGGTGTCTTTCATGCTCGCACAAAGAACATTGTGGTTGAGCATCACTTCGTGCGTGATCTGGTGGAGCGACACGTGATCTCTGTCATTTGGGTTGGCACTGACATGCAGCGTGCTGACTTCTCGACGAAGGCACTAGCACGCGGAAAGTTCCAAGTGGCCATTCGTTCTGTTGGGCTTCGCCCCTTGCCTGAGAGTGATTGAGTGTGGGGTGTGTTTGTGTCCGTGTCACATCTATCGTTGCACTCGTTGTTGTACTCGTCTTAGTGCTGCGCTTGTATGGACATGCGTACCATCGGGTCATGGGGGAGTGTTGTGATTTGTGACGTTCCTGTCGACCTGTACAGTTTACTGTGACCACTTGGCCATGTCCATATTCGTGCAGATCCCTGATGCGGACCCTGGCGGTACCTGTGCATCATCTGGTGGCGGACTACCAGCTTGGAGCTGACCGACGACCGTTCTAGAGCTCTGGACGCTACCCGGGATCTCCTGCATTTTTTCTGCAGCACGCAGGAGTTCATCGGTGGACTGGCCGTGGGCCCAATTTGCATGTTTTTGCATTGTGTGTCCACCGTTTGATGCTGGATGTATGCATGTGACCAGTCGTAGCGTCCGGCTTGTGATCCTGCACGTCTAGGTTCAGACGGTGTAGCGTTCTGACATGTCTGCGCAGAGTTACAGCCAAAACAGTAGTTTTGGGCCGGTTTTAGGACAGATCTTGCACTGCCACATGCGACACCCGCCGTGCGCCGCGGCAGGTACTTATGCCATGGACCTGTCATTTGTCATTCCTCTCTGCAAATGCTATTGAAGCATTCTGACACTTTGTCTTGTGTTTCCTAGCCAAATCCTTGTCGTTGTGTGCACGACTTGTGACTGTCGTCACCGTCTGACCTAACACTAACGCCTAGTCAGCTGCTGTGTCGCTAGGAAGCTTCCACACATCTTCTCAGGCAGATGTCTGGTTTGCCCTCGGCCGTCGAAGTTAGTATCACGGTCTCGCGATATAATGGGCTATTTGTGTACTAACAAAGATACCCACTCGGAAAGTTTAGGGACTCGTGTACGTAGCACTTCCCTGCCTTTTAGCCACGACGTCCTCGCGCGCATGTAGATGTAGCCCGGTGACGGCGGTAGTAACCGTCAATGAGGTGATCGACGTCTCGGAGGTTCTCGTACGGTTCCCAGCTGTTCTGCGCGGCGTCATACTCGTGCCACTTGACAAGATATTCTATCATTTTGTCCTCGTCGTCAATGGCCGAGGATGTCCTCGATGATGTACTCTGTGTCCTCGTCCACTTGAATGGGAGGAGGGGGAGGGACATCCCTGCCAGGAAAGTTATCTACGGGGTCTTGGTAGTGTTTGAGTATGCTGATTTGGAAATCTGGATGAACTTGCATAGTATCGGAGAGCTTGAGTCGTACAACCATGGGGGTTTGCATGCGCTCAATTTCAGACGGTCCCAACCATCGAGGTTTGAGCTTTGAACAGTCAGCTCTGTGGAGTTTGATGTTGGCTGAGTCGAGGACTTTGTCTCCAGCGGTGAACATGTCGTCGCTGCGATGTCGGTCAGCTGCTGGCTTCATCGGTGCTTGTATCTTCGCAAGGATTTGTTGTGTTTCTATCCAAATGGTAGAGAAGTCTCGGCGTTGAACGTCGACGGCGAGAATGTTGCTTTGACTTTGTAGTTTGGCAGGAGTGGCAATAAGTTTTCCATACACCACTTCATACAGAGTTTTACCTGTTGTGGTAGAAACTGCCAAATTATATGCGATTTTGGCATTTGGGAGTTTTTGTGCCCAATCCGTCCCGTGACGTTTGCATAGTGTTCGGAGAAATTGTTCGAGCGTCTAATTGGTCCGCGTAATTTGACAGTCAGTTTGAGGATGAAACGTCGTAGAAAGTACTACTGCCATAGCAAGTCGTCAGTTCACACCTAAACGGTCGGTGAATGGACTATCTCTGTTGCTTGTGATGGTTCTCGATACGCCAAGTAGCCGTACGATGTTGTTTAGAAACAGGCGTGCTTTTCCCTTGGTGGTGACGGTGGTTTTCGTCGAAATGAAGTGGGAGACTTTTTAAATCCTGTCGACGACCACGAGGATTGTGTCATATCCCTCGGGCGTGATAGGCAATCCTATGACGAAGTCCGTGGCGGTATCGGTCCACGGTTCCATCGGAATAGGGAGCGGTTGTAGAAGTTTGGGTGGTCGCATGCGACGGGATTTTTGTCTTTGACATGTGTCGTGGGTTTTGCAGAAGTTGGCCTCGTCGGATTGCATCCTGTCCCACCAATAATGTTTTGCCATCTTCTTCAGCGTCTTTTCCTCTTCGAAGTGTCCACTTGGTCCTGTGTTGTGGCATTCTTTGAGCATCATACGACGGAGTTCGTAGTTCGGGGGAACGACCACCTAGCGTGTGAATTGCCGTCGCCAATAGGGTACGTCATACCAGTATTTTGCCTTGACGTATCCGCCATATTGGTCATAGTGTCGTGTGAAGAGCCGCTCGAGATATGGGTCTCTCTGCAGCTGTAGCTTTGCTACATCAGCCATTAAACCCAGTCGGTGGCTGAGTGCATCTGCTGTGTTGATATTGCATAGCCAGTACTCAACATCATAGTCCAACCCCGATTCAAGGAACTCCATCCATCGGGTTTGACGTCGACTGAAGTTCGGGTACGTCTTCAAACATTTCAACGCATGGTGGTCAGTGCACACGACTCATCGGTGGTACTCCAAGTAACACCGCGGTGTCTTGAATGCATGTACGACCGCCAGCATCTCTTTCTCGTGTACGGCATAGTTGAGTTCCGTTCCTCGTAGTTTTTGAGACGTGTATGCGACCGGTTACTTACCGTTGCCGTGGTCTTGCAGGAGGACTGCGCCGATGGCTCGGTCTAACGCGTCTCTAGCCATGACGTATTCGACCGTTGAATCGGCTAACTGTAGGGTTGGCGCCGAGGTCAGAGCATTCCGCAAAGCAGTGACCGTTTCTTCTTCGTTGTACCCCACCGCCACTCGTTTTCTTTTAAAGTGAGTTCAGACAGAGGTGCTGAAAATCGGGCGTAATCCCGTACAAAACGCAGGTAGTAAGTACAAAAACCGAGGAAAACATGAACGTCTCGGACGTTGGTCAATCAGCAGTTGCTACCACTTTTTCCGGATCCATGGTGATTCGTTCAGAGTTGATGATGTGACCCAAAAACGCTATCAAACGGTGACCAAATTTACACTTCAAGAGTTTTCCGGAAATTTTCTCTCTTTGTACAACTTCGAGAATTTTTTGAAGATGTCCATTGTGCTCCTTTGGGGTGCGGCTGTACACCAAAACATCGTTGAGGTATACTACAATGAAATCGTCGAGGTATGGGTGGAAAATGTTATTCATTTTTGCCATGAATGTCGATGAGGCATTAGCGATTCTCAAGAACATTACCGTGAACTCAAAATTCCCATAACGGGTTCGGAACGCTGTCTCCTTGATGTTGTTGTCTGCCATGCGTATCTAGTGATAACCGCTGCAGAAGTCGACTTTGCTAAAAATCCGAGCCCCTCGGAGTTGGTTGAAAAGCTTGTCAGCTCGAGGAAGAGGACAGCGGTTCTTGATGGTAGCATCATTCAAGGCCCGAAATTCCACGCACATCCGCATCTCGCCATTTTTTAATTTGCGAATAGTACTAGTGCTGCGTATGGTAACGTGGATGGGCGGATGAACACTTGACCGAGCATCTCGTCAGGTTGCTTTTTCAATTGTCAGTTCATGATCGCTCACCCGATGGACCCTTCTAACTGTAGGTCTGCTACCCGGCTTCAGCTTGATGCAATGGCCGATATCTCATTGAGAAAGTAAGATTCTTGGGAGTTTGTCGGGGAAGACATTTGCAGACCATTTGATGAGGGGCACAAACTCTTCTGGTACCATCGCGAGCTTTGTAGATGCCGATGAGGCTGGTGAGGCCGATGATGAGTCAGCTGCTGCCATTTCCACTTCTCCCATTGGCTCAAGATGTATAAGTTACGCACAAGCTCCACGTCATATATAGAACTTGGCCACGTTGAGCGGTATCAGCTGCATAGGTTGTCGCTTCTCGGCTACCGCGGCTTCCTCTGCTGCTTCCATCTCATTTTCTTCTGCTGTTGGCTTTCGTCCCACGCGTGGAAGTTGTTGTCCGGTGTCATCGATTTCCACATAGACGTCCCCGTAGTTCCAGTCGACCTACAGATTGTTTTAGTACATATAATCTTGTCCGACAATGATTTTATGGTCACTCATTGGACAGGACCTCCAAACCATTACATCCCGTAGATATCCCACTTGTAGTCGTATTCGTTCTCAGAGTCTCCGCATTTGTATTTTTTGTCAACGGTTTTCCCTTCAAGCACCCCTCATTCGGTCTGCAAACCCAGTTTGTGAACTATGTCATTTCTCACAAAGTTGTGCGAAACTCCTCTATCCAATGGAGCCGGCATCGTTATGCGAATCTTACATCCTTGAGGCCAAACTTTTAACAATATCGCCGGTTGGTCGTCCTTGTACCCCTCATCGAACTTTGCGATCTCAGAAACCCTCTGCCACAATGTGGGCTGTTTAGATGGGCGATCATTCGGCGCAAATTGCTCCTCGCGGAGAAGAGTTATGCATTTCACTCTTGCCTTTTGTCGTTTCTCAACTCGTTTTTCTACGTCTTACCCCCTTTTTTGCCTGTTGCTTGCTCCGACAGTTGCGGGCGATATGTCCAACTTTTCCGCATTTGTAGCATGTTGGTGTTTCTCTTTGGTTGACAGTGTCCAAATCCATTAGAGTCAAGGATTTTCCCAACTGACTTCTTACGTTTCAACAATGTTTGTGGCTAGGAGGTCAGCAGTCGTAGGATTCCTGGATCCGAGCGTTGTAGTCGGCGATGTCGATCCTTTCTGCTGCTGCGATCATCCATGGTAAGTCATTTTGGATGCCAAAGATATCAATTTCTCTTTGGATGTCTTGCTTGAGGCCGTTGTTGTAGAAGAATAGAGTTCATTGGGGGCAATGTCTGCTCCGATGATGATCTCGCCAAATCTCCACGTATACTCTACCCCGCTGGACTACTGACGGAGACGCTGGAGCTTGTACCGTGCGTCACATTTTTTGTTCAGCTTTCCGAATCATGCGAGTATCACGCGCGAGAATTTTTTCCACTCAGTTGGTGGCGTCAGCGTGCTTGCTACTGTGGGTTCATCTCCTCCAAGGGTAAAACACCTGCAGTCGGCGATATGAGACGGGCGTCGTTAGCCGTTGATGATGCTCCGCCGGTCTCCTGCTGTCGTTGGATGATCTTCAGATCAGACCACCAATTTAACGTTGTGCCACAGAAATCACAGCCGCAAGATCAGATTTCTTTTGGTCGTTGTTGATCCCAGCAGCGGTGAAGTACACCTCCAAACTCGTCAGCCACAACCAAACCAATGGTCCTTCTGAATTTGCAAGATCGAGCAGTTCTGGTGGAGCCGGACAAATTTTGGATTCGCTCGAGAGTTGGGAATTTCTCTTGATGAGCACTGCTTCTTGTGCGTTTGCATTGCAAAGAGCCTCCATCGCGGCGTTGAGCTGGAGCAGATGGTTGTTCATCCCCTCGAGCATGGAGATTTGGTTCGCCAGTTTTTTGTTGATCCGCACCTGTCGTCCAGAGCCACCTATCGTTCCTGCTGTCGTTGTTGAGGCTGTCAGTATGGATAGCTAACCACCGTTGGGTCTGCGACCGGATTGGTCGCCAAAGCTGTTGGGGTCACTTCAGCTGTGGCATAGTCTGCCATGCCAGCATTCGCTGCCGCTTCAGGGTTCGCATACATAGGCACGTTCTGCTCCTCCGAAGTTGTCGCGGAAGACTTGCTACTGGTCGTCGGTTGCGCTCGCTTGTCTCATGTCATAGTTGCGAAGTCTGCGAAGTCCTGACGTGCGAGATGCATTGACGACTTGTGCAAGGTAGTCCTCTGGATGAGTGAAATGGTCGGATGCCTCTCCAGATATGCAATTGGTTTAGCTTGATGTTGTCGCTTTTGGTAGTCACGCAAGACATGGCCCGCCTTTTGCAAGTCTAGTAGAGCTGTTGATCAAACTGGTCGATGGCGGCATTTCTATAGGAGAGGAGGTTTCTGCTGACAAATATTTCCCTCTTCAACAAGAAGAATAGTGGGTTTGGGTTTGTTGGCTGATGGATTCCTGCATCCAAGGATTGTAGACAGCGCTGTCAATACGGTCAGCTGCTACAATCATGTGCATAAAGTCATCTTGGATACTAAAAATGGCAATTTCTCGTTGAATATCTTGCTTGAGGCCGTTGTTGTAGTAGAAACACGGTTCGTCAGGGGTGAGGTCACGACCAGTGATGATCTTATAGATATACCGAATGTACTATGTCATGTTGGATAGCTCACACAAATGTTGGAGTCTAAACTATGCATCCGACTTCTTGTTTTGCTTCCCAAAATGAAGGGGTGTAGCACGTATGAAGCTACTCCACGTTTGCAGTGGTGTGAGAGAGTCATGCCACCTTGAATTTATCTCCTCAAGAGATAGTACACATGCAGTCAACAATGTGAGAGCGGTCTGGTGAGCCCGTCTCCTACTACCATTGAATGGCCTTTAGGTCGGACCACCAACTCAAAGCCGTACAACGCAAAAGCAATTCAAACTTTCTTTTCTCCATTTTTTACCCAAGCAGCGGTGAATTACACCTCCAACCTCGTCAGCCACATCCAAACGGTTGGTCCCTTTGAGTTTGCGGGATTGAACAGCCCGGGAAGTGCTGGTCAAATCTGAAGTTCACTCAAGAGTTGCACAATTCTCTTGGTGAGTACTACTTCGCGCGCACGAGAGACTTGAAGCTCCTCCATTGCCGCGTTGAGCTGTTGTAGCTAATGGATGTTGAGGCTCTCGAGTTCCAGAAATTTCTGGTATAGATCTTTGTTGATTTGCGCTTGTCGGCTGGTGCCTCCCATCATGCCAGGTGTCCTTCCAATGGGCTGTGGCGTGGACCAAGGGCTTGCCGAGCCCGAGGGGTCCGTCACCGGATTGTTGGTATTGTCCCACTTGTTGCAATAGTCGCCAGTGCCGCCTGGTTTGCCTGGAGAGCATTGCTGTTCATGTGCTGTTGATTTGACATCGCTGAAGTACTCGCTTCAAACTATTGCTCGTCACCAAGTGCGCTTGCTCCATTAACCAAGTGCGCTTGCTCCATTCACCGTTGTTGTCATGAAGTATGCAATCTTCTGAATTGTTGAGATGCACCAAGGACTCATGCGAGGTTATTGCCTTGTAGTTAATGTGTTGGTTGACCCTCCAGCGCCGGTGCGCTCTGGTTCCAATTGTTACGCCGAGCAAAACATAGGTGGTTCATAGGGATGAGCTGCAGGACAAAAGATGAGTCAAGGATTTGGGACAAAAGGATCATTTGTATTTGGCAGTAAGTGTACTTTGATGAAAATTATCGAGTGTGAGGATGAGGCATATGTTGTGTCTTTCGCGCTCGAGCCGAGCAACGCGTGCAAGGTCACGCTGTGAGTGGCTGATTTGAGAAACTCTGTCGAGGGGTTTTGGAGGCTTTGACAATATCAAGGCACTTCTTCATTGCCGAGAAGTCAATTGAACAACATCGAAGCATCGATAAAGTTTGTGATACTTTTGTCGCCCATTCTGGAGTTGGTCGAAGTTATCAAAAAATTCTGGAACGGAACACCGAAGGTCGGGTTGTTGGCCAAAATGCTCTCGGCCAGATGGTGTAAAAATCATGAAGTCGTCACGCAGTGGGCCATGAATACAGACACAGAAATGCCCACTTGCTGAGTTTAGGGACTTGTGTACATCGGGAACGTAACACAGCAATCTGATCTTTGAGTCACCATAGTACGGACCAAAAGAAATGCATGATCCAAACCTCACCTCTCAACGAGCTCTGTAAACAAATGTTGCATTGACGCAATGTCAAATCCATGCTGCGTAGGAGTGGAAAATTCAGCAATGCTGTCAGATAATCACTTTGATGCCGAGAAAAATAATTTCTATTTTGAGCGAATCTTCGGTGGTTCCCAGGGATGAGGTGTAGGACAGAATACAATTCGAGGATTTGGGACACATGGATGACTAGTCTTAAGCAGTAAGTGTAATTTGATGGCAGGTAAAAGTGAGTCGAGTACATATGTACAATGCTGTGAACGTGAACGAGGCATATGTCGGGTCCTTGGCGCTCGAGTCAAACGACATGTACAAGGTCATGCCGTGAATGGTTTCTTCGAGAAGCTTCACCAAGAATTCGGGAGGGGGCTTCGAGAATATCAAGGAATGTCTTTATAGAACTCTAGCGTCGGTGAGAAATCAACTGACCAATATCAAAACATCAATATGGTTTGCGACAGTTCTGTGGACCATTCTGGAATGCGGACGGAGTTGTTGGAAACTTCTAGGATGGAACACCGGAGGTTGAAAGAGATGGCCAAAACACCCTGGGCCAAGAGACATACCAACCCTGAAGTCGTTGCGTGGTCGGCCATGAATGTAAGAACAGAAATGCTCGCTTGCTGAGTTTAGGGAGCGGTGTACATCAGGAATGCAACAAACGTGGATGGATATGTTGTCTATTAGGAACTTCAAGATTCAACGAGTTTGCGTTCTCTTCATCTCAAATGGGTCTGACCATCAGGGTTTGAGATTCGTGAAGTCGTGTCCACATTGTTTGATGTTTGTTAAGCTGAGTAGGACATGATCACATGTGAGTTCACCAGTCGGTAGTTCTGATGTTCAATTAGTGCCGTGGGACTCACATAATTTGTGGAGGAGCTTTTTGAGTGTCTAATTAGTTCACTAGTATATTCGTTGTTTGATGATGGAACGTCATAGTCAGTTGGATCCAAAGGCCATAGTGCTTTATTGGTTTGCACCGAAAACAACTACGAGTGACGGTTTGTTTTGTTGATGATGTTCTATAATATGCCATGTCGCCGTACGATCTGGTTTAGAAACATCCGCGTTATCCTTTTATGTGGTGATGGTTGTGACCGTCGAGAAAAAAGTGGGAAAATTTGGAAAATCTGTCTACCACCACAAGGATGGAGTCATATTCCTTCCGAGTGACAGCCAGTCCTGTCACAAAGTCCATGCTTGTGTCAACCCATAGCTCTGTAGGACTAGGGAGTGGTTGGACCAGTCTCGGTGGCTTTGTGTGATGATATTTTAGCCACCTTCTTAAGCATCTTATCCTCTCTAAAGTTTCCACCTGGAATGGTGCTGTGGCATTCATCCAATAACATCCATCGGAACTCCTCGTTTGGTGATATGATGACTTGGTAAGAGAATCCTCAACGACGGTAGATGTTGTCTAACCATAATTCGGTTCTATCATACCCACCGAACTCCTCGTAACCCTTAACAAACAGTCTTGCAAGAAACGGATCTCATTCAACGACCAACGTGTTAATCCAAACCATCAAGTGTATTCATCAACTTAGAGATCCGTATTCTTCGTTTGTCCGGGCCAAGCCTTGATTTTGTAGTTGGACTCAAGGAATTCTATCCATCAAGTTGATTTAAGGCTTAGATTCCACTGGAATATAAGCCACATTGGATCCACGCATTGTAGGGCTAGTACCAAGGTCAGAGAATTTCTCAAAGAGTTAAACGCTTCTTGCTTGTTGTCCCCGAAATAACACTTTGTAGTTTGATGAGTGAAATCATAGAGAGGTGTTGACACCCAAGCGTAGTTCGGTACGAATCAACGTTACTAGTTGCAAAATCCCAAGAAACTTGTACACATTGAACATTGGTAGATGCCAGCCAATCAACGGGCGCCTCTAGTTTCTTTGGGTCCATGGTGATTTGTCCATCACCGATTATGTGGCTCAACATTCCATTAAACAACCAAAGTCAAACTTTGAGCATTATTTATGGGCCTTCTCTCTTTGTAAAATCTTGAGGACTTTATAGAGATATCCATCATGCTCCTCGAAGGTGTGGCTGTAGCATGAGATGTCATCGAGGCTTATGATAACAAGCGGAAAACAAAATATTGTTCTTCGATACCATGAATGTTATTGGGACGTTTGTGAGTCCAACATGCATAACCATGAAGTAAAAGTGCCCATATCAACTATGATATTCTATCTTCTTGATGTCCTTATCAGATATGAAGATCCAATAATACCAGTTAGTTAGGTTGATTTTGGTGAAAATAATCACCAGGAAGAGTTGGTGAAAAACTTTGTCTGCTCTGGGACGGGGGTAGCGGTTCTTGATGATGATGTTGTTAAATGCTCGATCATCCACACACAACCACATGCTGCCTGCTATCTTTTTCACAAAAGGTTCAAGCACTGCATAGTGTGATGTGGATGGCCTGATACATCCCAGACATCTCCTCAAGCTTTTTTGGGGGGTTTAATCAGCTTGTGGTCGCTAATCTATCAGGTATCCTTGACCATTGGTCTGCTACTCAGCTATCTTTCTATCTCATGATCAACCTTGTGCTGTGGAGGTCATTCTTGAGGCAGTTTGTCGGACATAACTCCTTCAAACTCCTCGACAAGGGATGAAAATGCCTTCAAAACTGCAATGAACTTGTCAGGTGTCAAGGCCAATGTTGTTGCATTTGTTACCGTTCTCTGCTTCCTTAGATTCCACATGGACAAGCCATGTTTCTGCTCCACATCACAGCTTATGTTTGGCCATGTTCAGTGATATCCATTGGCGTTTGGTGAATTCTTCAACTTCCTGTGCTACTTCTACCTCTACCACTTCTTGTAACCGCCACTACAGTTTGTTTTTCGTTTGATCAGAGGTAGGTGTCATTTTCTTCCACGAATGCTTGCGTAGAATGCTCCACTAATCCATTCCACCTGTTGATTGTGCCATTGTGGTCACTCAATAGGTAAGTCCTCCAAACCATTATGTCATGCAGATCTTTGATTTACAGTCTAAGTGGTCCGCAAATCTGGCCAATCTTCACTCGTCCATTGACAGTTTTCCCTTGAAACACACCTGCTTAAGTTAGCAAACTCAGCTTCTAAATCATATCAATGCTTGTATAGCTATGAGAAGCGCCTCAATCTAGTAGTGTCGGTACCATTTTGCGACTTCTATATCCCCTCGGCTGTACCTGTAGCAGTATGGCCAGATGGTCCCTCTCAAACTCCTCGTTGGACTTTGCAACGTCGAGAATCCTCATCTGCGGTGATGTGGGCTACCTAGTTGAGAGAAGCGATTTTCTGCCAAATCCTGTCCTTTGCAGTTCCCCAACTCCTCATTTGTTTGTTGCGTCTTCTCCCGCCTTTTAACCTTCCATTACCATTTTTGAACGTCAAGTAAGATGTGCCCCAGCCTCTCGCAAGTCCAACATAGCTCCTGATCATGGTGATCGGTGGTGTGAATCTCCATTGGAGTCAAGTTCTATCGACTGTGACTAACCTATACCACGACATGAAGTGTGGCCTTGGGGTTGCCTAATGTCACGTTTGAGGCCGTTACTTTAGTACCATCAGACTTCGAGAGCGTGGTCACAGCCACTGATGACTTTACAAAAATTCCGTGTATACTCTATCACATTGGAAAACTGATGCAACAGTTGAAGCTTGTACTTTGCGTTCGACTTCTCATTTATTTTTTCAAAGTATGTGAGTTTTGCACGTGTGAAACCCATCCAGTTCTCTAGTGGAGTTAGTAAGTCGTTCCATGTAGAGGTAGATTGAATATGATTGAGGATTTCGATGCATCGTCCAGTGATTTGTGAAGGAATTAGGAAAGCCGTTATGTACGTTTCACCATGTTGCCACTAGGAATTTCAATGAACCTAGGAAAAACATTGTTAAACTACATGAATAACACAATAATATACATATGAAATTGTTTCATCCAGTCACCTTGTGCTCTACCTTCGCCTAGGTCTGTACTGTGGAGCAAAAGACATATTGGGAAATTGAGACACTTGACTTATTTGTAGTTAACACAAGTGTACCTTGATGGAAACTTTAAAACTATCAATCACACATATGGAATTGCAAAGAGAAGAATGGAGCCATAATTGATACCTTAGGTGCTCAAGGCAAGCATTGCATGCGTCGCTACACCGTTAGAGACTGTTTTGAAAACCTCCACCTACAATCTAGTAGTTTCAAGGACATCAAGGTATTTCATTAAAAATGTCTAGCGTCATTGAGATATTGACAAAATAGTATCAAAATATTTGTATGGGTCGTGGTAGTCCACTCAAGACTCCAAAAGTAAGGATGATCCTGTCAAAACCTTGTGGAACGAAAGAGCCAATGTTGTGATAGTTGGCCAAAATGATCGCGACTATTTTCTGCAAAAATTTGGAGTTCATTGCATGATAGGCCATGAACGCAAGGACAAGAATGTCAAATTGGAAAGCTCTTCCGTCTAGTGGTGGGTGTACAAATGTATGGCTTTTCCAATCCCTTAGTTGCAATCATAGCAGTATCGCCGGTTTTTCATCTTCCTACCCACCTTTGTGGCCTCCAGTTTGAGAGACAAAATGGAGAGGTCATCTCGGCACACAATTATGGTCATCAATGCAAGCTAAACACAAGGCCTAGATTCAAATGAAACACAAACTGAACATGAGAGACTCTTACAGTATTTGATTGAGCTGAGTGGATGGGCTGTGATTTTAAATTGTTTGTCTCCGTGGAAAATATTGCTTTGAGACTAGGGTCTTACCTTGCATTACCTTCTTTTTTCTCACTTGTGTCTTGCATGATTGTGACCACTGACTAGGACAGTGTTGTTAAACCAGGAGCAATAACACTATAAGTATTCGGTAAATCTTCTCAGCTACTTTTTTTTTAACCTATAGATTTGACGCCACTCTCTCGCAAAACCTCTGTGGTTGGTGAGATTCACTTCATCATCAGTCTTTACTGAGAAACATTTGCGTGCTTACCATGACATTCTTAATGACTTTGCTTGTGATCAGCTTATCAGGAAAAAACTTAAGGTGCATTAGATCAATTAGGAGAATTCAGGTTCACATGACATAACCAATTTGCTGCTTCTTTTGGTGTATCATTTGGAAAACCAAGCTGTCTAGACAGTTTTCTTAATCTACTACTTCTGTTAGTGTGGCATTTGGACAACCGAGCAGCTCAAACCACCAACGAGCACTTGTCGCTCCTAGGCATTATCTACTTTCCTGCATTGGTGTGCACATTTATGCCGTCAAGTGCACTTGGGTGAGGTGGAGGGAGATTTTTCCATTCCTCCTTATCTTTGGAACAAATTTAATTAGTTAGAGAATTTTTTTTCACCGTGTTCAAACTGTTTGCAAAGCCGTGTGTCTGGTTGTATCCCACAGAACCATCCCCTTTGTTGTAGGAATCATACTAGACCATGCAGGTCCATGCTAGACAAGACACGAGCTCTGGTGGTGAGAGGGAAAAAACTGCAGTTTCAACCTTTTTTGTCTAGTTTTGGAATGTGCAATTTAAGAATAAAGAATAAAGAACATTGAGTCCAACGGTCTTATGTACTGGAGACTGGCAGCTAGCCTGCCAGGCCGTATCATCCTCATCACATTGAAATGGTATGACAAGGAATGTACATACTGGAGAATCTGAGAACACCCACAAAAGGTTTCCCAAGGCACCAGAACAATTCACTAAGTGCCTGGGTCTTGACCATGAATAAAGGGAAAAAAGAAAAAAGAAAGAAAGAAAAACATGATAATAATTGTTTCAAAACACTATGTCAGGGTGCTAGCATCGCCATAAAACCTCAAAACATTGTCTCTTGAGGCACCGGAACACATCACCGGGCGGGTGCTCATGTATCAACCTTCAACAAAATGCACAAAACACACAAAAACAGACAGAAAGAGTGTGTGACCAGACAGAGCAAATTCTCCGAAGACATGAAGCCCACACAAACAATATGGGGTCGAAGGTACTGGCAAAAACCACATAGTGCCCGTGTCTTGACCCCCAAAAAATTCCTATTAGCCATGAATAGGTGATCCTGGTTTCTGGGATGCACTAGATGCATCACACAAGAAAAATCATACTTGCAGGAGCACCATGGGGATCAGATATGGAGTTTTCACTCCAACAACCCAATTCTCATGCAATGATACTCCCCCTAGGCTAGGAAAGCTGTCAACAAGGTACCAGCTGAGAAGATGGACACATCCACTCTTCCCTTGCTGAGATGATCTTGGCAACAAGGACTACACCGCCACTGTAACAGAAGTTAAATTTCTCCCCTGCATGCACGGCGGTTGAATTCATTGTTCTTGTGCATTGTGTGGACTTAAAGAGCCTCACGTATTTTCCAAAAAGGCACGATATGCTATGGTTTCAAACTAAATGGTTTCATGTCATGTACCTGGATGCATCAGTACATGTTGGAGGTTACATGCATCATTAGTCGTGGTTGATGAGAACATCTGTCAGTGGTTGTAGGTGTCAAGGATGATATTATTGAGTGAATGATCGATGAAAAAATTCTTGAAATCTTTTTTCTTGGTGAGTAATGGATTCGAATCATGGTACCTGACAAGTACCATCAACAAAAGGTACAGAAGTATGTTGGTAACCATGTTCGAAAGAAAAGAACAGGTAAAATGATCCCTCAAAGTAAAATCGCCGAGGGGGATTGTGAATGCGCAAAACGAGAAGCAAGGGGTCCACAGCAATTTGCGACATTGTAGTGCGGTGGTTGAAGATAGAAAGCAATCAATTTTGGGCTTGTCACAAGATCGATCAAAGTTCAAACACGAGTGAAAATTGAAGGCAATACCTTCAATATGTCAATACTAGACAAGTGGAGCTCTTGTGGATATTGTCAGACAAATGTGTCTAACACGATATGGGTGACATGGGCTCATCCATAGTTCTATGCCTATGTCACTTTAGTGGAAAAGGGGCACTGCCCTTTTCCCATTGCGGGGTTTCCAGAATCGTGTGAAGATTTCATAGTTTCTCACGAACCAACATGAACATAGAGGAGATCATTAATAAGTATAGTAGTCATGGCCAAAGGTAATGACCAATGAGACAACCTATAAATTGATAGCTTTATGCTAACAAAACATTGGCACACACAATCGGGTGCTCTTCTTCATAGCATAAGGTTTAAAATTCAACATTGGCTAAGAAATGACGGGTGTATTTCAACAGTTGATGCAGAAAGAATTGCTGGTGTTGATGAGGAATGACATTCGTCGTAAAAAAAAATTGGACATGTTTGATTAATCTTACTAATTGAGACGACTGTCGACAATCCACATGTGGTGTATGTTGTACTCTCAATTGGGACATGTCCGTGGATTCCGATAATGCCACAAAATGGCGTGGCACTGACTGTGCCACGTTGATCTACATAGAGCTTATAACCAGTCTTGTTTTGATAAAGTTGATTTTTGGAAGAGACAACAAACGAATCTCCTCAAGGGAACATTTGAGTACCTTGACAAGGCAAGAGGATACATTGAATTTACAACTTGTTATCCATGGTGTAGTTGAACTACACTCGGTTGGCCCGGAAGATTGTGAGGAGGTAGTTGAATTTATTGTTTTTTGGGGATGGTTGAATTCATGTACGTTGTTGACTCTTAGTACGAGGGCATTTTGGATGTCACGACCATGGCATCTGTAAGCGTTTCCTTGTCAAACGTGGTCTATACGGGCAAGATCCTCTACAAATCCTTGATCCATGGTAATACATTGTTTTGTGTAAGGCCAAAAAATACACAATAGACGACATTCAAGAAGCATAAATTATTGTGACTAAGCTAACAAGAGATACTCTTGAGATTTGTTTCCCTACATGACCTACTTTACAAAGGATGTGTGTTTTCCTATTCATCAATTGAAAACTAAACTTCCTAAGAAGTATTTGCAAGTTCGAAAATCCATCGATGGTTTCTCAAATGGAACCCTGGGATGCAAGTACATGAAAGAGAAAAATCATGGAACCGTTCGTTTCGTTTGGGGAAGTACGAATGTGATTCGGAATCATTCAATCACAATTACATGGAATTGACACCCAACAGTTGCCCTTCCACATTATTGTGATCGTGCTACACCTCTTGGTGAATACCATGCTATGTACACTTTGCTTGTGGATACGATCTGTGATTGTTGGGATCAACTATCGCAACTAACCTAGTTAAAGCAATGTACTTTTGACACGGATTTAGGTGGCAGCCGTCAGTATCCATTTCAAACAGAAATAAGGGTATGATTGCTAAGGCCAAAGTTATCTACTTGGGAGCATTGTGGTATTTGATGAAAGATTTTGACTGGGATTGTTGATGCCAGACGACAAGTGCCCCTACCATAAAAGATGAGTGCAATCCTTGAAAAAGAAAATCAATGTGAACAACAACCATGTATTAGGTCCTTGGTGCCCTTCAAAGACCTAATATTAGGTTAGTGTGCAAATTGCATGGGCTTCGTGGAGCCTGGTTGAGTTAAGACGACTAGCCCACATCTGTTGAAAGAGGCCTAGCAGACCTACATGTGCTCATTAACACGTGGTTATAAACTAGAAGGATTGTTGTATGAATCCTATATTTCATGTAATGATGATTATGCAGTGAAGATGGCCTAAAAGACAACCCCTAGGAAAAAACAGTTTTTGCACGGGTGCCGGGCTAACTGTTTGCAAGAACGCTCCAAGCAAAAGGGGGGGGGGTGCTTCACCATAACAGATTCTTTACGTGTGGATTTTTCTGCACCGATTCCAAACTGGCAAAACATTGTTCATAATGTGCGTCCCAAAAGGCATCGACCATGCCACTTGTAAACACGTATGATGAGCCTATAGTTAGGACACACCAACAATCCTGAAGAACGTACAAAGGTTGTACATCTCGTATCTTGGCAAGGGCCAAGGGACTATACGATCAACACTGAATATTGTACGCGAATGACCCAAATGGAGAAAACCACATAGGTGTGTGGATACTTCTGGATGAAAGTGACGCAATAGTTTTGCGGATGACAAGAGTTGAAAAATGTGCCTTCTACATGTGACTTGTTGCATGGTTTACAACACGAATTACGAAATGATTCAAATTCCATGAGCGAATACAAACCGAGCCTGTTCGAAGCAAAGGGATGGGGGGGGATATAGTGTACGGGCCATTTAGGAGTGAAAGTGGCATTCGAATACGTTCCATGTGTTCCAGGAACTCATGGATGATGCGTCGAGGAGTCAACACCCGAAAAAGTCTATGTGCTAGAGTCTTATTGACTCTAGGCGGAGAAAAACCATTAGCCGGATTTGAGGGGAAAGGAGTGTCACGATGGAAAATCAATTGCGTCACTCCACTCCTGGCTTGGCGTTTGGGTCCTGTTCCAAGGTGGCAATGCCACGAGGACTGATTACACTTAGGGTTTTTGTTTAACATCCATGCCCTATGAGGACCTCGTTCATTCATGGAGCGGTGCGTCTCAGCCAAAAGGTCAGAAGTGATCATTCATTCCTCCTTTGACTTATTATGCAAGGCTTACTTTTGTTTTAAAAGCTAGACGCAAAGCATACCATGTCCGTTACACTTGGACTTCTCAATGAGAATGAGATGCAGTGGGTTTCTAGAGCTGATCTCCAATTCGACCCCATTGCTGTAGCACTGTCTGCGTGTACCCCCATTTTTAACTCATGACCAGGTCCTCCCCATTTTTCAAACGTATCACCAGGTTGCCACTATATATCAACTTATCGCTAAGTGGCCCCTGCAAATTGGGACGACCTGGCACTATATCGTAAAAAATCGGGGCCAAGAAAATGATAAGTTGTTGGATCGATGGGGCATTTTGGAGATGATTCCGCACAATGTGAAGGATGTGGAGAGAATTGTCAGAACGGGGGTAAGCTGAAGATAGGTATTCAAGAACGGGGGGCAAGGTAGAAGTCCGCCCAGGTCTTTGGCCGATCATAAACCAGCCGACCCGGAAGGTTGCAAGGTACCCAACCACCCTCTTCGACATATGCTGTGTACCCTGCATGAGACATGGATCACCACAATCCTCGTCATGCAATAGTACGGCATGATTAGCTTTGTTTTTGAAAATTGGGGCCTTATTTTTAGGCCAATCGGAACTTAGGTGGTTCACAAGGACAAGGTGGTGGGCAATAAACAATTAAAGGAATTGGGATAAATGGATGATTTGCATGTAGCAGTAATACAGGATGTCGTCGAGATACACGACGACAAAGTTGTCGAGTTGTGGAAAAGAAATGTTGTTCATCGCCGCCGTGAATGTTGCGGGGGCGTTTGTGAGTCCAGAGGACATGACCGTGAATTTGATATGCTCATATCCTAGGCGGAATGCGATCTTCTCAACGTTCTTATCAGATAGGCGGATATGATGCTAAGCGCTGCGTAGGTATATTTTGTAGGTTTTTGGTTTTTCACAGGTTCTGCTTGCACAAAAAAATGATTGTTTAGATCCTAATGGGCGGTTTGCGCATCGAAAAAAAGGAAAAAAAAGCGTCATCGCTTGATTGCGATTTTGCAAGGGACAGAGGTTGTGATCAAGAAAAAGTCACATGACCCTCTTGCCATGCTTGATGAGCGACATGCGTCACTGATCGAGCATGGAGAGCGAGGTCGGAGATTTGGTTCTTTGTTTCAAGTGCTGGACATGGGTAACTGAAAATTCCGCTCGTGGATATGTGAAGGTCAACCATTTTGGCGCGCGGATATGCTGGCTATTTCGCCCTAAGGATTTTCCTGAGGTTGGACTCGACCACGTTTTAGGAGATCGGAGCTGTCTGTTGCTTGCTCGTTGCAGCTTCCTACCCTTCATCTCCTCCGCGGTCCTCCCCCCCCCCCCCCAAACTCCCCCCTCGTGCCATGGCAGTCGTGTAGTCTAACTCCAATGCCCGCTTCATCCAACGCCTCCTCTCCGGGCTAATCGCTCCTCCTCTCCGGTCTCTCTCTCTCTCTCTCTCTCTCTCTCTCTCTCTCTCTCTCTCTCTCTCTCTCTCTCTCTCTCTCTCTCTCTCTCTCTCTCTCTCTCTCTCTCTCTCTCTCTCTCTCTCTCTCTCTCTCTCTCTCTCTCTCTCTCTCTCTCTCTCTCTCTCTCCCTCTCTCTCTCCGCGTCTCTCTCCCCCCCCCCCCCCCCCCCGCCATCCCCCCCTCTCTCCTCCCCCTGAAATGTCGTTTTGCACAGAGTGGGGTGATGGATACCATAGGGATACCCCTCAGCTGATTATGAGCACAGCATCCTGGCGGCAACTCAAAAGTTTCTCCGGGTTGCGGGTTTTGGTTGCTTTTCCCCGTGGTGTGAACACTGGGGCCCGTGGTGTGAACACTGGGGCCCGTGGTGTGAACACTGGGGCCCGCTACCGCTGGGCCCCAGTGTTCACATCGCAACTGAATGCGACTTGTAATCCTCCGCAAATGGCCAAACCATGGCATCAGCAGCGATCACACCATGAAATCAGCAGTGATCACACCATAACATCAGCAGGGATCACACGATGGCATCAGCCGCGATCACACCATGAAATCAGCAGGGATGTGACGCTGCTTTGCAGTTGCTGCTGACGCATTGCTTCTGGTCACGAGCGAATTGGTAACGAACTCGTGAAAACTTGAGCTCGCCGGTTTGGAATTGGTTTGAGAATTTGTTTTTAAACTTGTTCTTCAACCGCTTGTAAGCTATGCGGGAACATTTGTGCACTCTGGTGTGAAATAGTTGCGGACTGATCTCAAACTTGTCACGAAGTGGCTTTGAACTGGTCTCCGCTCCTCACGAATCTGACTTCATGGCGAACTGAAATTGGCTAAAACCATGTCCTAACTCTCAGCTGCTCATTCTTTGGTCTTGATTTGGCTGCTTTGATTTTTGCCCATATCCCGAGTCTGAAGGGCTGAGACTCCAGGCACACACGAACACGCTCAAGATCTTGCTAGACCGCAACGTACGTCGGAGTTACACCCTGTTCAACCTTTTCGGTTCTGCACTTGTACTAAGACGATTCAGTGAACCCCCTGTACTCTGACGATTCAGTGAACCCCCTGCGGTCTTCCTTCGCTCTCGTGTTTTCGTGCTCATGCAGGCGATCCTGTCACCTCCTCGTCGCCACCACCATTCTCCTCCTCCCGCTCCGCTCACGACAAGCCGCACACAAACACCGATGCAGATCCACGCAATGCGCCTCGGCCACCACAGCCGATGTCGGCCCAACACGTCGTTGGCATCATTGCCGGATGTCTGGCAGGCTCTCCCTCGCTCGCACCCGCCAGTCCTTTCGGCCATTGGCACACGGTCGTCCTCTTCCGCATGCCCCAAGACTCTGGCCGCTGCACTGTCCCCTCTTGAGGAACCCTCCAGCCTCGCTCGGTCCTCGCACAGACTCCCGAATTCTCATCAGCCTCCACGTTCTCAACCTCACTCTCAGTCTCCTCCGCAGTCCCTGCCGCACAGTCCGTCTCTGGAGCACGATCCTGCCGCCCCACTCCGTCGGCAGGCGGTGGTCGACTATCTCGCGTCCATGGGAGTTGAACCCGACTTCCTGGAGGACGTGGCCGTGCCCGAGTCCATCGAGGTCGCGAAAGAGAGGCTGCTCTTTCTCGCCAATCTTGGGATCGACCCCGCAGCCGCTGTGAACCGCTTTCCCCCTCTGATCTCGTGCAGCATCGCGAGGAATTTCGTGCCCGTGCTCGCGTTCCTGGAGACGTTGCCTGTGGACAAGGGCGACTTGCCGGCACTCCTTTCCACGTACCCCCAGATGCTCTACTCCAGCATCGCCATCGATCTCGTACCCCAGCTCGACTTCCTGGAGGGTTTGGGGATTGCGAGGGAAGATCTGGCGAAGGTCATCGTGCGCTTTCCCAAGGTTCTGGGCCTGAAGTTGGAGGGTACGATGAGCACTTCCGTGGCCTACCTGGTAGGGCTGGGCGTGCGCCCCCGTGCGATCGGGCCGATGCTGACCCAGCAGCCCGAGATCCTTGCCATGCGGGTGGCCACCATGATCAAGCCGCGTGCTGATTGGCTGATGGGCCTCGGTCTGTCGCAAGCCCGAGTGGCGGCGATGTTGGAGGGGCATCCATACGTGCTGGGCTTCGACTTGCAAGAGCAGATGATGCGAACCACTCATGCGTTGAGGGAAGATGGCGGTGTGCCAGAGAGTGAGGTAGGGGAGCTGGTGGCGCGTTACCCCCCCGTGCTAGGGCTTGGTGCTGATGTGAGCGCCATGCTGGCTCCGCGCCGTGATTGGCTGGTAAACTGGTTGGGTTTGCCCGCCTCGGATGTGACGAGAATCTTGACGTCCATGCCCCAGGTGCTTGTGATGGACACGGTGAAGGCTGAGGAGAAGGTGACGTGGCTTCTCGGCTGGGGCTTCTCCCAGGGTGACGTGGCGTACATGCTGGCGGAGTGCCCGCACGTGATAGGTCTAAGAGTTGAAGCGAGCCTGAGACCACGGCTGGATTTCCTGCTCCAGCAATGCAGCAGGCCATTGAGCGATGTGGTGGACTACCCTCAGAGCTTGCTCTGGGAGGTTGCTGCGCTGCAGGAGCGGCAGCAGAGGGCTGATGCAGCAGGAGTGGGTGAGTGCAGTCTGAGGTGGATGCTGGCGTGCGATGATGCCGCCTTTGCGCAAAGGCTCCAAGCAGGTTATGGTGGGGTGCGGTGATAGGGCTGCTGTGGTGTCTTGAGGAAAGGGAGGGGAGGTGGTGATCAGTACATGTGTAGGAGAGCAGACGAGGGAGAGAGGGAGGACGTGGAAGCAAGAACGTAGCTGTTTGGGGTTCTTCACTGCTGGCCAAGAAGGGGAAAGAGGGATGCAGCTGTTCACAAAGGGGAGAAGGTAGGAGTAGACATTTCTCTGTTACGGCGTTGTGGAGAGGGCTTCCGTGTAATGATGGCATTACAAGCTCTAATGAGGTGGGCACAACATTGGCATGGAACAAATGTGCCATACATATTTTTTCACAGTGGTGAGTGGATAAAAATGTGGAAGAAGTTAAGGTAGAAGGAAAACGACCCAAAGAGGTGGGTTTTGCCCGCATAAGCATGGATATGGAAGTTGAGGATGAACAGTGGCGTTGGAGCCACTGGTCAATAGTTATGCAAGGTGCACTATTAATTCCAAGTTGTAGATGTTATGTTTGACATGCAACACAGACTTAATCGATTACTACACAATCAGGTGACTAGTGATGCAGGCCCCACTTCTTCACTCATTGGAGATCTCATGGCGAGGTGTATTTTTAGGAGACAACCCTTTGTGGGCATGGATGCAGTTCGATGATGTTATGTGGTGATGTTTTGCTCCACGGAGCACTTTCTTGAATGGTTTGAACCATGCTCCAAGTCTTTATCCATGGTGTTATCGTGGCTTTAGTAGCAAGGGAGTTGCAACACATTCCAGAATCAGTTGTAAGAAATTGCATGAAAGGAATGGGAAATAAATCATGATATTTAAAATACATCTTAAACCAATGATTTCTTAAAACGCATCAATTTATGTCTTAATCCAATGACATGAAATACATGTTATCCTTGGCTTATGTGAAGGAGATTAATGGCTTATGATATTAAGGGAAAAAAACAAAATTGGATAAACAAATAATTTTTGAGATATATCTCAGTTTAACTTGGTGCGCAGATCTCTGTTTTAGATGAGGACGATGGCTGAGAAGTAAGTGGAAACGAAATCAGAGATTTCACAAATAAGAGTGTGCGGTCAAGTTCGGATCTGCGAATCCAACTGCCGGCTCCGACACGAGATACCAGGGGCTGTGCGAGTCTCCGGCACGTCGTCCCGCAAGAACGGGACTCCTCCCGTGAGCCGCACGCACTTCTGACACCGCGAAGACACCCACATGGCCGGCATTTCGCGATGTGCCTGCGCACTTTCGCTGCATGGCATGGAAAGACGTAGCACCGTCTGAACGAGACAATGCGATGGCACGCACTTTGAGGGCAAGCTGGTTGACCATCCAATGATGGAAGTAGTCTGGATGTCGCATGATCATGAGCGCTTTCCGTTACTTTGCTGCTGTTTCGTTGCTGCTGCATTTAGGTTAGTTCAAAACCTTTCGGCCCCTCAACGCGGCATGAAGTCGCGGTCACCACGCCCAGCAGCAGAAGCACAGTTCTTGTCCACTCTCTCCTATTGAGAGTGCTCCAATTTACAGAACCGGTTTCCTCAGCACGGTAAACAAGTTCCCGCCAAAAATGTGCAGTGGTTTCTATCACCCGGGCCGCGCCTGAGGAAATTATGTTGGTGGACGAATCGAGATACACTGCCCGATCGATATCCCCACAAGAATACTTTGTACCGTAGCGAATGACTCCACATTTGCACAAAGAACGTTCTGGGTGACGTTCGGGTGGAGCTGCAACGTCCGATTTGAAGATGCATCACAAGAACTGCCGAATGCGTCGGCACTGCTGTCGTCACACCACGAAGGCTTGCGAGACGCCCAAGCGCACGGGCAAGTTTCGTTTGCGCATGTCGCTGTCGAAACGAGCGGGAGCCCACAATCCGAGTGATCGGGCCCAAGGGCAGTCCCTGTGGATGCACCTCCCGAGCGGCATGCGCCACCAACCGCCACCGCTGGGTGCAGGCCTCGGCGCAGTGGAAGGCCAGGGCAGGGCGCCAACACAGACGGCCTATCCTAGCTCGGCCACTGCGTCGACAGGCCTCGCGACACTGAAATCCTTCAGCGCATCGAGACCTGAATCTTGGCCTTCGTTGTGGGTGGCGCGAGAAAGCCGCGGAGCGCCCGTCGGAGCCTCCGTCGAAGCCCTGTCCTCCCCTTGACTTCTGCCAAGTCGCAGGGCAGACTTCCCTCGCCCCCTGTCGGCGAGGAGGACAGGGAAGGGAAGGGAGGGCATGAGGTTCGCGGAGAGGCATCCGAATGCCCGCTCTTGCCTTCGCTCGAACCGGTAGCGGTGGCCAAGGCGACTGGGCAGCCTTGGCCTTCCTGCATGGGATCCGATCGTACCAGATCTGATTCGATCTCCGGCGACAATCCCCCAGGAAAGCTGGAACGCATCGCCACTTGGAGCGTTCGCAGCCACAGCGTTCTCCGCCCTGTCACATGACCCACATCCTCAGATCGATCCAGCTCATTATCATTCGCTTGTCCTCTAGCGCAGCGGTGAATGCAGGCTGACCTCCACCCTCGGTTCGCGATTAGGGCTGCGTGCCGTAGCCACGCTGCACACGGGCCAACCTGGCGGATTCCACGCTGGAGGTTCAACTGAGTGTGGCAAGGCAGACCCCGGGCGGACCGGTTCAGGTTCAGTTTCCGGGATTGGGCGGAATCCAAGCACGGCGTTCTCTCCTCCGCTGCGTTCTAACGTATCCTGACCTGCGGCCGGCTGTGTGCCACTGGCCAGTTGCATGATCCCAGGTCTTGCCTGACGAGCACACATCCGCGTGCAGCAGCATCAGCAGGAGCACGTGTGGAAGATGGCGGTGCAGGAGGAGAATGGGCAAGACCACGGCCGGCGTGAGTGAATGAGCCAGTCGAGTGCACGTGCCTGCGCATGTGTTTGTGTGTGTGCATGTGCATGTGTGTGTGTGTGTGTGTGTGTGTGTGTGTGTGCG
>SZWC01000726.1:105840-116635 GCA_023375785.1 Penium margaritaceum
GGGGGGGGGGAGGGGGGGGATGGGGTTGTTTGCGCAAGACTGGCCAACTAGCGACCCGTGTAGGAAGTCTTGGAGTGAGTGTGCTTTGGACGTATGGGCTTCTCAGCCGACAGCAGCTATGGTGCATGAACGGCAGAGGTGGAGAGGCCACTGCTCACGCGAACGTGTGGTGTGGTGTGAAGGCGCAGGGTATGCCTCAAGTGGTCAGCGGAAGCCCCACGGAGAAGGCACTTCTGCAGTGGGGCATCTCTGTGAGTGCTGTGCTGTGCTGCACCCTCCCCTTCTCATCAACCCCCTCCCTCCTGCCAACCCCTCCTCCATCCTTCCTCTCTAATCTTTAAGACTCAGTCACTTGCTCCTTCCTCTCCAACTCCACCCTACCCAGATCCATCCGTCCGTCCGTCCGGCCCTCCTCCTTCCTGTTGCTGATGCTCTCTCTTTCTCACAGGTGCTATTCACGCGATTCCTTGTACACATCGTGGCCCGGTGCTGCTTCCGGCTGGTGCCCAGCAGCTGCCCACGCCACCTATGCGCCTACTAGGCCATACCACAGCAATACCATGCTCTGCTCCACCAACTTCTGGCTCAATATTGTCAGCACAACCGACTGCAACAGCGCATCCAGGGATGGACGGCAGTTTCGTGCTCAAACCTTTTCCTCCAGTCCCTTCCAAGTCTTACGCTTCGAGCATCGCTCTGGCATCTCGAGCTTCTCCGCCTCATGACAGGCACTGCAGTCGAGCTCGTTGTGGGCCGTGCTGCCATCGACCTAGATGTCTGCTATCGACCTAGATGTCTGCCATCGACCTAGATGTCTGCCATCGACCTAGATGTCTGCCATCGACCTAGACGTCTGCCATCGACCTAGATGTCTGCCATCGACCTAGATGTTGAGCATGCTGTAGACCACGCTGTAGGTTCCCGTATGATTCATATGTATGCTGTCTGTGCTTTCTCAAAGACTCTCCTGTCCCCACCCCCCTCCCGCTCCTTCCCTCCCCGCCCGCCTCCCTCTCCTTCCCTCCCCACCCGCCTCCCTCTCCTTCCCTCCCCACCCGTCTCCCTCTCCTTCCCTCCCCACCCGCCTCCCTCTCCTTCCCTCCCCACCCGTCTCCCTCTCCTTCCCTCTGCACCCGTCTCCCCCTCCTTCCCTCCCCTCGCGCGACGGTGCAGTTTGGCATGATGTTTTCGGAGGTGCGGTCGCAAGTGGAGGTGCTGGACGTGGACCCCTTCAACTCCACCAAGAAGACCATGGGGGTTCTGGTGCAGCGCCACGTCGACGGCGCACGGCGGGTACACTGGAAGGGCGCGGCAGAGATTGTGCTGCGGCGCTGCGCTTTTGTGCGCAAGAGCGGCAGCGGACTGGCGGACGAGGGGGGAGAGGTTTCCGTGCTGGGGCCTGATCTGGTGAGTAGTGGAGAGGGGTCAGCCCCACTGACCCCCCCCCCCGGTTGTGTTCTTGTGCTGTTGCTGCAGTGCATGCCCGCGTCCGCATGGTGGCTTTAGTGGTTGAAAGCATCGCTGCTTCTGTTTTTGTTTCTGTTTCTGTTTCTGTTTCTGTTTCTGTTTCTGTTTCTGTTTGTTTTTCTGTCTCTGTTTTTGTTTCTGTTTCTGCTTCTGTTGCTGTTTCTGTGCATCACACTTAGTTTGCAGTTGCAACCGCAGCCAGCTGCTGCAGCAACAGCTGCGGTTGTGGTGGATGCAATGCAACAGTGCATCCATCGAAAGCGATGTGGGAGCTTCCTTGTCTGATTCAAATTGCTGCTGGCAGCGGCAACTACAGAGTATCGTCTTTTTGGACATCTTGCAAAATGTCTCAGAAGAAAATGTATAGTCTGCTTTAAGTTGCTGCTGCCAGCAGCAGCAGCAGAGCAGGAGAAGCAGCTCATGCTGACGTTGCTGTTGCTGTCTCTGCTTCTGCTTTCTGTTCACGTTGAGTGGGTGCTTGGGTGAAAGGTGTAGGCAACATGTCTGTTAGAGAAGGCTGAGGTGGTGGCAAGGACAGCCTTTGCAGCTTCTTGGCGCTGCCTTCCGCAAGATTCTCCTGCTACTGCTGCTTCTCGTTCTGCTGCTGCTGCTGCTGCTACCGAGGTTGCTGCATCCACTAACGTTGCCACTGCTGCCAGCTTGATGTCCTGCAGGACCTCCCTGCTTGCCCTCGATCTCCAGTCGTGCTGCTGTTTTTCCCGGCTGCCATGGTGTCCTTGCCTCTGGTTCTGCTGCCGGTGCTGCTGCTGCTGCTACCCACGTGGTGCTCGATGTGCAGATGGCGACGCTGGTGAAGATGCTGAAGGAGATGGGGTCGGATGCGCTGCGCACGATCGCGCTGGCGTACCGCGACATCCCTGCGGGCGTGCAGCTGGAGGCGAAGGAGGACGACGAGGAGTCGGTGAAGCTGCCGCAGGAGGGGCTGGTGCTGCTGGCGCTGGTGGGCATCAAGGACCCCTGCCGCGTGGAGGTGCCCGACTCTGTGCGGCAGTGCCAGGGCGCCGGAATCTGCGTGAGTGTGTGCGTGTGTGCATGTGGTTACTGTGTGAGTGTGTGCGTGTGTGCATGTGGTTACTGTGTGATGTTGCAGTATACATGAGTGTGTGCGTGTGGTGTGTGATTTCATGGCATGCCATGCCATTCCTATGCCATGCCATGCCATGCTAATGCCAATGCCAATGCCAATGCCATGGTGTTACAGGCTTTTCAGTGCGCAGCATGCCTCCTGACACTGAACATCTCTCCCCACATGCAGTCGTGGCGGTGGTGGTGGTGGTGGTGGTACTGGCGTCACATGGCATGACATGTCCCACGTGTCCGTGTGTGTCGAACCCGCACACACCACGAACCAGAAACTCTAATGGGCGCACGCTTGCGCGCGTGGCGACAAGCGACGGCTGATTAGGCGATTCAAGGGCGGCGTGTTCCCACCGTGACAATGAAGACAGTGTGGTTTTGAGTTTCTTTTGCGTGCAACAATGCGTAGCACCTAAGCATGCAACAATGCGTAGCACGTAAGCATGCAACAATGCGTAGCACCTAAGCATGCAACAATGTGTAGCACCTAAGCATGCAACAATGCGTAGCACGTAAGCATGCAACATGCTTGCCAGATGTCTCTCTGTCCATGTGTGCCAAGCTGGCTGTGTCGTCTCTACCGCGCATGCCCATAGTGACGGTAGGATTATTTTTTATTATTATTATTATTATTACTATTGTTATTGTTTTTATCATTATATACATTCTTCTGTTTTGTGTTGTCTCCACCGCATGCAGGTGCGCATGGTGACGGGCGACAGCAAGGAGACGGCGCAGGCCATTGCGAGCGAGTGCGGATTCTCACGCCGGGCGGGGTGGTGATGGAGGGCGTGGAGTTCCGCCAGATCGACCCCGCCGACATGGCCAACACGCTGGAGCGGCTGCAGGTGCTGGCGCGCGCGTCCCCCACCGACAAGCTGGAGCTGGTGCAGCAGCTCAAGGCCATGGGGCAGGTTGTGGCTGTCACCGGCGATGGCACCAACGACGCTCCCGCTCTCCACGAGGTGTGTTTGTGTCTGCGCGTGTGAGCTGGTTCAGGGCCCATCCTCCCTCCCTTGCCCCGCTGCCGTCGGCTGTGCCCCCTGACTGTCTGCTTTGCCTTTCTGCCGTCCGCTCTGCCACTGTGCCGTCCCCTCTGCCACTTTGCCGTCCCCTCTGCCACTTTGCCGTCTTCTTTGCCCCTTTGCTGTCTGCTCTGCTGCCCCTCTTCTTGCATTGCTGAAGAGGCGAAGCAAGCTTGAGCCTGGCACAGCTGCAATGGCTGGCTGGGAAGCGGACAACATTTTTGAACCAGCATCTTCTTCACTGGGAAAGAGTCACATTGGTCACGTCGTACCTTGCACAGAGCAACTAATCCTTCGGCCGGGAGCTGGTCGTAACCCCTCCCTCCCCGCAGGGCGCTCAGTGTGCCAAAGTTGATCCCCTGACCACAGCAGGTCATCCGCTGATTGAAGTGGTTAGCTTGTCACCACTAGGCCACCCTCTGGTGTAGCAGATAATGTACAGTGTACATTATCTGTAATGTATCTGTAAATGTACAGAGTACATTATCTGTAATGTATCTGTAAATGTACAGAGTACATGTACGGTATGGCCATTGTTTGTGCGTGAACAACCGCGTTGGCCCTGACCTAACGAATGAGGACAAGGGCAATGGCAGCAACAACATGGACAACAATGGGGGTCGCAACAGCAGGCACTGCCACAAAGATGCTTGTTATCGCGGCGATGAAGATGATGTTGACAATGCTGCTGCTGCGGCTGCGGCCAGCGTCGCCGCCACTGCAATTGATGTTGATGCTGGCACTCGCCGCTGCCGCCATTGTTGCCGCTGGCGACAACTAACCACGTTGACCCTGATGGCAATCACAACTGCGATGACGACAGAGTGGGGGATGCAGCTGTGGCGACGGGGATGGCGTTTGATCATGATGGCAACACGAGGACGACGAAGACGGCGACGACGATGACGACGACGATGACGACGGCGACGACAACGACGACGACGACGACGACGACGACGACGACGACGACGACGGCGGCGGCGGCGGTGGCGGCGGCGGCGGCGGCGACGGCGACGGCGACGACGACGACGATGACGACGACGACGACAAGGACGACCACGACAATGACGGGCGACGACAGTGACAACTGCGGCGGCGGCAACGATGGCGGCTGCGACGGTGACGACAGCTGCAGCGTCAGCAGCTGGAGTGGTGGCGGCAGCAAGTACGATGACGACGACGGTGGGGGCCGTGATGAGGATGAGGAGGACACCGGCAATGACGAGGACTTTTTCAAGAAGTGTCCGTGCTTGGCGTGTAGGCCTGTGTGCCAGGTGTTGCTTGTTTTGTGTCATGTGACAAGTTTTGTGTCATGTCTCATGTTGTGCATCTGCAGGCCGACATCGGGCTGGCCATGGGCGTGTGTGGCACGGAGGTGGCGAAGGAGAGTGCTGACATCATCATCATGGACGACAACTTCGCGTCCATCGTTAAGACGGTGGCGTGGGGCCGTAGCGTGTACTCCAACATCCAGCGCTTCCTGCAGTTTCAGATCACCGTGAACTGCGTCGCTCTCACCCTCAACTTCGTGGCTGCCCTCGTCAGCGGCGACGCACCCATGACTGTCGTGCAGGTGGGGAGGCATGACTGGCGTGCGTGTGGGGAGGTGGGGTTTGTGTGGGGAGGTGGGGGTGGGGTTGGGGGATGGAGTGGGTTAAGAGGGTGATGGGTGTGGAGGATGAGGGGGGAAGGGGCAGAGTGAAAAGGGAAGGCTTTCTGGTCAGGAGGTCGTTTTGTGCAGAGCACTGCGAGCGGTGTCCACATTGTGGTTGCAATGATTCGTCCAAATCAGGCAGGGTTTTGTGCACACGTCTCTTGGCTACCCCCCCCCCCCCTCCTCTGCAGGCTCCCTCCTCTCCCGTGTCTGTGACTACTAATGCTGCCAGTACCTTAGAACTACATTATTTATACACCTTTAGTGCTTGTTTGAGCAGACATGACCATGCTATCCCTCCCACCTCCTCTGCCCGTGACCCGCATCTTGTACTCGCTCTCCCACGTGCACTCCACCCCCCCCTTCCCCCCTCCCCCTCGCAGATGCTGTGGGTGGACCTCATCCAAGACACGCTGGGCGCTCTCTCCCTCGCCACAGAGCCGCCCTCGAACCGCGCCCTCCTGAACCCCCCGGTGGGGCGCGACGACACGCTGGTCACGCCGGTGATGTGGCGCAACATCCTGAGCCAGTCCGTGTACCAGCTCGCCATCCTGCTGCTGCTCTGGTTTGACGGCAAGAGCCTGCTGCACCTGCCGGGCCCTCCGGGGCGGCCTGTGGTGGTGGACCGCACCGGGGAGGGTATTCCTCTGGGGGATGCCACCCTCGTGACCATCATCTTCTGCACCTTCGTCTTCATGCAGGTCAGCTGGGGAAGAGTAGGAGGCAGGGTGGGGGGGGGGGGGTGTGCAAGGGGGAAGAGGGGGAGGGGGGGGAGGAGTGGGGAGACAACCACCCCAGAATTTGCACTTAATTGGAGAGGAGCAGTTGTTGTGGAGGTTGATACGTGGTGGCGTTGCATGGTGGTGCGTGCAGGCTGGGACTGGGCCATGTACAGCGGCGTGATTCCGTGTGCGATCCCGTTTGTGTGAGCGTACTGCCTCTGTCCTTGCCATCCACAACGGCGTGTCCGTTCACGTCTTCTTTTCTTTTTTTTGGCACGGGGGGACTGCCATGATTTAAAGTTGGGTGAAATCCTTGATCAGCCTTTCGGAGAACTCTAAAATCCCTCAGCCTCTCGACCTCATCGAAGCCGTTGCGCGATGTCGAGGCGGGAGGGGACAGAGAAGGTTCTTGCCGCGGGATGCCCCCCACCTCCCCCCCCCCCGGCTTCTAAAGTGGCGCCGCCCCGTCCAACACTCCCACTCCAAGTTGAAGCGGCTGCAGAGTCGCCGTCATACGACCCTTGTCCCACAGCACCAGGATGCTTCCTGCTGTGCAAAGCCACACCTCGCCCTCCTCTTTACGCCACACCCCTTCCTCCTCCACGTCTCCCTTTCACAGAGGGGATGAGGGCTGCTCCGGCCGAGGTTGTCCGCTGCCTTCTGCGGCATTCTCCTCTTCAGCTTGGCACGCATGACTGCCTTCAGACTCTCCACCGTGGCAGCCGTGTGTGGAGTGGAGCACGAGGTCACGGAGCACGAGGTCACGGAGCACGACAGTCGTGTGGCTGAGAGAATCTGGAGCAGACCTCAGCGGGAGTCTCGCCTAAGACTTGTTCCACCGCCTCGTCTGCAGTGCTGTCCATGCACGGGTTTGCAAGGCGATGCGTATGATGCGGCCCAGTCTGCGGTTAGTAATGTGGGCGGAGCGGAGGATGGCGATCCCTGAGAGCCTCAAAGGCTTCCTCCTCGTCCCCTGCTGGCGGCGGCGGGGCCTCGGAGCGCTGCATCGCTGGACCCACCGCAAAAGTGTGAACCAGCGCGTCTGCGCTCCTCCGAGCCTGTGCTGCCTCCACGCCATGCACCACCGCCGCGACCCGTGTGAGAGCATCAGAGCAAGAGAGCATGCGAGTGTGCGAGTGGGAGAGAGTGATAGGCTATTTATGTCGTAGACGATTTAAAGTGGATGTGTTAGCGAGCCCCGTGCACGTGTGTGTGTGCGTTTGTGCGAGCGCAGATCTTCAACCAGGTGAACTCGCGGAAGCTTGAGGAGTGGAACGTGTTTGGCGGCATTCACAAGAACAAGCTCTTCATCCTCATCGTCGCCATCGAGCTCGTCATCCAGGTCAGTCCTACCCCTTGCCTCGCCAGCCTTACATCCTCAGCGTTGCGTACGTTTGTCCTCCTTACATCCTCAGCGTTGCCTACTTTGCCCGCCTCTCTTTGCTGGCCTGCTTTCGTTGCCGCAAGGCTGGAAGCTTGCTTGCTTGCTTGCTTGCCGAGTGCATTGTGTGTCACGTCATGGTGAGGTGTTGACGAATGAGTGCTTGGGTTCCCATGAGCACAAGCTGTCACGTAGACAAGTGCTTGCTCGGCTCACTTGTCACCTCTCAATCGCTCTCCCCTCTCTCCCTCTCCATTCACCATCCTTCCCCTGCTTTCCAACTCTGTCTTTAGCAGTTCTCTTCCCCTTTCCCTTCGCGTTCATTCCCAATTTGGTGTGGTCTGCCTCATAAATCCCTTCCTCACCTAACTAGATTGCCGCTTCAAAAAAAGTTGTCTGTTGTTCATCGTCCTACTGCCAGTGATGCTGGCTTGCACTTGCTGAGAGTTGCCGTGTCATCGTCGCCGCCGCCGCCCCTGCCGCCGCCGCTGCCGCCGTCGTCGTCGTTGACGATGACAATGATGAAGACGACGACAACGACAAGGAGGACCACGGCGTCTGAGTTTTGGCACATTCGGAGATGAAATAAAAAAAGCCCATCATGAAATATGTAATTTGCTCTTACAGTTAATGGATGATGGTGTGCGGATGACCTGCCACTGATTAACAACCCTGAGGGTTTCTCTGTTCAGTATGTCTAGTCACGTCATGGTCAGGTGTTCACGAACAAATGCTTGCTGAGGTTCCTATTCTAGGACCATCAGGCCACATTTGCCTTATCCTGGCTCCCTCCTTCAACCCCTCTCCTCCATTTTTGTGCTGTTTTTTTGCCTCGGTCACTGACCCTGTCGAGTGTCTGACTCGCCACTGAATCGTTTGTTCTGTTCTCCCTCCTGACCATCTCCCATGCACACCCTCAGGTGCTCATTGCCCAAGTGTTGGGCGAGTTCTCAGGCTGTGTGCCGCTGACGTGGCAGCAGTGGCTGCTGTGCATTGCACTGGGCGCGGGATGCGTGCCTTTCGGCATGCTGGCCAAGCTGCTCATACCCGTGCCAGGTGACTCTCTCTCTCTCTCTCTCTCTCTCTCTCTCTCTCTCTCTCGCTCTCTCTCTTACACACACGCACTACACACACACATACACACACACACACACACACACACAGACACACACACTCACACAGACACACTCACACTCACACACTCACACTCACACTCACACTCACACTCACACTCACACTCACACTCACACTCACACTCACACTCACACTCACACTCACACTCACACTCACACTCACACTCACACTCACACTCACACTCACACTCACACTCACACTCACACTCACACTCACACTCACACTCACACTCACACTCACACTCACACTCACACTCACACTCACACTCACACTCACACTCACACTCACACTCACACTCACACTCACACTCACACTCACACTCACACTCACACTCACACTCACACTCACACTCACACTCACACTCACACTCACACTCACACTCACACTCACACTCACACTCACACTCACACTCACACTCACACTCACACTCACACTCACACTCACACTCACACTCACACTCACACTCACACTCACACTCACACTCACACTCACACTCACACTCACACTCACACTCACACTCACACTCACACTCACACTCACACTCACACTCACACTCACACTCACACTCACACTCACACTCACACTCACACTCACACTCACACTCACACTCACACTCACACTCACACTCACACTCACACTCACACTCACACTCACACTCACACTCACACTCACACTCACACTCACACTCACACTCACACTCACACTCACACTCACACTCACACTCACACTCACACTCACACTCACACTCACACTCACACTCACACTCACACTCACACTCACACTCACACTCACACTCACACTCACACTCACACTCACACTCACACTCACACACACTCACACTCACACTCACTCACTCACTCACTCACTCACTCACTCACTCACTCACTCACTCACTCACTCACTCACTCACTCACTCACTCACTCACTCACTCACTCACTCACTCACTCACTCACTCACTCACTGACTGCAAGGGCTAGCCAAGTGTTGGATCTTGCCTCCAACAATTTCGGCAAAGGCGTGGAAGTTGTCGCCTTCACCATGCTAGCCAAGCTGCTCATCCCTGTGCCTCGGGCCCTCTTTTTCTCGCCTCTGCAGGCACTTGCCATGGCTTGTGCTATTCTTGCAGTGTGTTGCATTACGACGTACTCAACGCATGGTGTCCCTTGTTCCCCTGCTCCGGTCTCATCTTTGAACTGTTTTTACGGCTGCTCAAAACTCTGGGGGGGGGGGGGGGGGGGGGGGGGGGGGGGGCTGATTGGACACAGAGAGACACTGGAAAGTTGGGGGAAGTGAGGTGGCAGTGGGAACTGGAGTCTTGGTGCCACCTTCATACCCCTTCGAAATCAAACTGATTAAGACGCTTTTCATAGCGCCTTAACCAATTTAGTCCTCCTTCCTTCCATGTGCTGAAAACTGTAGCTTTATGTTGCTGGAAGTTGTGTGCTGGCTTTCGCACATGCTGGCTGACCTTTCCTTCTTCCTTCCCTTTCCTCTTCCCTCATTTTTGTGTATGGGGGGAGGGGGGTGGGGGGGTCGGGGTCGGGGTCATCAGGGCAAAAGCAAACGCGGAGGAGCATGGGGTGGACCAACTTCATGGAAGGCGATGGCCGACAGTTTGAGCGGCTGGAACAAGAAGCTCCTTGACCACCACCACCACCACCATGTTCTAACGATTGCCTCTTATGCAAAGTGCCCATTCTGCTTCTTTCGGTTCTCTCCGACACCGAGACGGGCGGGTACATCACGGCTCTAGAATGCCGACTGGCCGAATTGAAGAATGACACGCTGTTGCTTGCAACATGTCTCATTAATTTATTGTTTTTAAGCCCAGCTATGGAGACCTTGCATGGGCTGCTCTTTGGCGGGCTTGCCCCTGGCCTCACTAACCTTAACCTACCACATTGTCCGATTAAATCTGCACATCTCTAAGCTGTAGCCTGATGTCTACTCTACACATGGCGTCTCACATGGGGTCACATCTCAAAGTAACAAGTTGTTTCCAGTCCCCCTTGGGATAGGTTGTCAGCGTTGAACCTCATCGGAGCCATGCCAGTTCAATCCATAGGACGACCAAGTACGTGCCTGTGCACGAGACTCCACATTGCAGCGGATCACTCGTGTGATCTGTGCACAACTTGACGGTTGAGAGAAGATCCTTGCTGTTTGTACACCATGCAAGCAAGAGGAAGCGGAAGCACCCATCACACGTGTCATGCGTACCGCGGCGTTTTTTGACAGACTGCTGCAAGAAGATGCCGATTTGCTAGGGGGATACTTTTAGCCTCACCTTGCCTCTCTCACTCCTCCCACGAC
>SZWC01000726.1:157359-172483 GCA_023375785.1 Penium margaritaceum
AACATACAAAGCGAGTGCTCCGGCTCCTGTCTTCGTATCTGGCTGTTTTCCCCAAGGTCATAAAAAAAATCCAGAGTTTCACAAATTTTCAGTCTCAGAACGGTCCAGAGTTTGACAAATTTTCAGAGTCTCAGAACGGTCCAGAGTTTCAGAAGACTCCATACACTCGACGGAATCGATGTCTTGGGCAACAGAACGCGAGAAAGGGCAGACGACACCGACATGGATCTGTTGCCGCAAGATGGGAAGGGGCGACGAGACGTGACATCCACTGCCCCATACAGGCACCAAACGGAGACCACACGCAAGCAAGGGCGCAAGCACTCTGATTTCACACTTGACTGGCTGGCTGAGCAGTCAGCCACAGGAGGGCGTGTGTGAGGGCAATGCGAGCGATGCATGCGACCGAATGCCCTCACCCTCTCAGGCAGGGGAGCAGGATTGCCGTCGTCTTCCGCCACCACTTTCTCCCTCGTGCGTTTCTCGCTCTCCTCCATCTCAACCAGACGCCCTTCGCGCCGGCCCCGACAGCGCGCCTCTTCCCCCTTCCCCTCCCACCCTCACTGTCCGCCTTTCCGTTGGCAACCCTACCACCCACGTCCGCCTGCAACTCCGCCCTCAGACTCGTCCTCAACTGGCGTCGGCAAGCCGCGCTCAAGTCCTCCGCAGCTTCTCTTTTCCGATCAAAACGGGCCCGCCGGGTCACCCCGCTCTCCTCCCGAGTCGAACCTCAGCAGAGACGCAAGCGCTCTCCTCTCTCCCATACCGTCGCTGCGAGCGCCACAGCTCCGCCCCCTCACCCCGACGCAACCAAGGTTGTCCGACGTCCCAGCCGCAGCCAGGCGAGCTCAAGCGAAGGATCAAACAGTCCCACCGCAGCTCCGATACGTCCACCGGGTCAGCGAAACCCTTGCTCGTGAGTAGGGCCTCGCTTACCCGCCGTCGTCCCTACGGCCGCCAGCCTTGGGAAACGAAATGAAAGGCCAGGGCTGCCTGAACACAACCTGCGAAATCGGTTTTGTTTTCAGAGGATCTGTTACCGTCAAACGGAGATTACAAGGGGGTATGCCCATCTTGACAACAAGGTAATTCATTCCGATTTACTTTGTGGACCTAAACATCACTCATAAGAGCCTGGATCTTGCTTCCCCATGGGGGTGGTCAAAAAATTCTAAAGCGAGCTAACGGCTCGCACAGATCCATGTGTGGCAAGGGGTACAACATGAACGTAGTGAACAACATTTGTGTTCACGGACAGCGACCATAGGAGATAGGGGACGCCCAACATGGTTGCTGCACAGAAACTCTAGCCTAAATGACAGATGCCGCTAGCCGTGCTGGCCAACAAGCTCCACCTTGGGTCAAAGTGTCATGCACATGCTCATGTTTAGTTGGTGATCAAAATGATTGATTTTATTTCACAATGTTGATGCCTCACTATCTGGCACTCCTAATCGTCGTTCATGAACCATGAAGGCTCACAATAAGTGGGGAGGAATGTAGGGAGGAGCCTTTGCGGCCCTCCCTCCTCATCGAAGCGAAGGGTGGTTAGACACCACTCCTCGCCTCGGCGAGGGCTGGCCGGCCGGTCAACACACCTGCTGGCTACATGTTGGCCGCCGATTGTGCTGGAAGCTCGATCGGCAGCCATGAGATTGTGAGGCCTCAAGGGCCGAGGCCTGTGGCCTCAAGCCCTTGTCCTCCTCCTCTCCTCCCCGCCTCCTCAAATGAGTGAGACGAGGGATAAAGAAAGAGAGCAAGGGAATGCGGTGCAAGAGATAATGAAAAGCGCCGGCGCAAAATCGCCGGACGTGCCTCGTACGTGATGCTTTCATGCCATTGTGTTAAGAACTAAACCCGAGTTTGATTAGGGCGCAAATCAAGCAGTGCCCATAGTTTGGGTCTATGTATTAGTGGTGTCCACAGTCAAAACCGATATGTCAGCGGTGTCCATAGTCGGGAACGAAAGGACAGCGGTGCCCATTTTTCCAAATGTGCGAGCGGAAAACGAGTAACATGACAAATGCATCCACTATTCGCTAGAAGTATTCAGTCGTGTACAAAATGCATGTCCGTAGCAGGCCTCGAATGTTGGCAGGCTGTCATGACAGCCTGTCGATAGTTTCGTCGTTTTCCGTTCCGTGGCGTGGAGTTCGTTGAGGGTGGAGCCATGCATGTAAACCAATGTCGTCGCGGTGTAGGCGACGATTACGCATCGCACGGAAGAGGACAGTGAGATCGCAAATGAATGGTCGTCGAATGGACGCGGCCATCGCCAATGAAATATTTTCCACGGTGGAATTTTCCGACGTCGTGCGCACCATCAGTGGACGTCTGTGGATTGTGCCGACGTCCCCTCAGGGTCACGCGAACAGGTTCAAGTAATGAACCTCTTCTTTGTACCGGTTCGCACCATGAACAGGTATTAACGTGTGTTCTTAAGGCACTTCCCCATAAGTAAACTGCTATAAGTTTACACATACTGCAGAATTTTCACACGTTGGATCGACATGGACAACGACGTCCGTCCAAATAGGCTGGCACATCATGGATGGGGTACTCCCGTAGCGGATCTTGTGGCAGCTCATCGGGCACGGGTCGCACCGAAGGAGGAGTGGGAGCGGTATGTAGCACGTAACATACAGTTGGACCACGAAGTACCATCATGGGCCCTACCTCCTGTGACTCTGGAACACATGGCATGGAACTTGGGAGTGCCCATGCCGAATGGCAGGCTCCCAACTGTCCCGAGCCATGGGAGCCGTGGACATGGACCGAGCCACTGAGTCCGTAATGGCTACATCACATGCTACCGTTGTCTTTTTTAGGCATAACTGTCATATTTTGTAAGTGTTTAGGGTATATAGTGTATACTGTACAACGCATAAGTATGGGCATTAGAGATTTAAGTCGGAGACAATTATAGGCACAGTTGTTTTGATAACTATAGGAAATCGGTTGCAGTTTTCTTGAATACGTGACCGTTACAGTGCATTGCAAGTGTTCTTTTCCACATAGCCTCCATCATGTTTTTCCCACGTATTGCATACGTGTCGAAGAATGTACAATTCTATGGACACAACTGAATTATTATGAATTGAGAAATGGATACCATTGTCAATTATTTCCATGGGTACCAGAAGTCATATTTTCCATGGACATTATAGTCATTTTAACAAACATGTACATCTCTCCAGACATCGAGGAACAAGCACTTCCTATCCAAACCATTATGCATCCAACCACATTAGATCCAGGACACTGCACAACCGGAGCAATTGACACACCTCACATCCACATCCCTGCCATCCTTGACAGGGTACTACATAAAAGTAAATGTCCTCATCGGTCGCATGTGGCTCCACCTCTTCGTCTTCTTCATCATAAAAAATATCTTCTTCCACTTGGTGGTCATCTGATTGTGCTTCGCTTGTATAGCCATCCATTGGAAATTTATCATTGTATGTAGTTCTTCGCTGCCACAAGTAGGAATACACTATCAGACACACCAATGTTGCACCTATTCCAGAAAGGAATTCCACAGTCCAGTCAAGTGGATGACATGAAGTCATGTTCGAAGGTCCTTGTCTAAGTGCTTAGATGGAATAGACAGTTCATTCAAAGGGAATGAAATGACCATGTCAGAAGTTTATTTGTAGAAATTATTGGTATCTTATCTTAAATGATTTTCAACACAAAGGGAAATTTGACATCATTCATTGAGGACAACACAGAAGCTGAGAAGCTCGATGGTATTGAGCAGTTGAACTAGGGTCAAAATGAGTTATCCAAAACAGAGCTATCCAAAAGTACCAACCCAACTACAACCCAGCCTAACTACACCACCCCTGGAAACTAGTCTGAGGCAGGAGTCCAGTCCGGGGCTACTTGTAATCTGGCATGCACCTCCTCCATAGGAGGTGGTCCTCACTACGCTCTGCAATGCACACACAAGGAAAACAAGAAGAGGGAGAAACACGGGTTAAAACCATTTTATGAGAACATGCATTAACATCAAGGCACAGTTGCGGGAGTACAAAGTAAGACAATGTAGGTTGCATACTGTGAAAAACTTACCAAATACTCCAAGAACGGTTGATGTTGTCCACCTCCTTGTGGAAAGCCATTCATGCCTCCTCACGACCCTCAGTATCATCGAGGTCGACCCCTTCATCCTCACTGGAGACTGAGATGGGTTCGACTACCTCCTGCCCCTCCTCCTCCTCATCCCCCTCATGTCCCTCCTCCTCCTCCTCATCCCCCTCCTGCCCCTCCTCCTCCTCATCCCCCTCCTGCCCCTCCTCCTCCTCATCCCCCTCCTGCCCCTCCTCCTCCTCATCCCCCTCATGTCCCTCCTCCTCCTCCTCATCCCCCTCCTGCCCCTCCTCCGCATCCTCCTCTTGCCCCTCCTCCTCCTCCTACTCCCCATCCTTGTCCTCCTCCTCCTCCCCATCCTCGTCCTCGTCCTCTTTCCCCTCCTCGTCCGACTCTGCCTCCTCTTCAGCAAGGGGGGCAACCTCTGCCTCATTCCCGGAATATCCCATGGCATCCACGTTTGACCTGCAGGACGCCCTCATGCGACGCTCTGCCTCGAGCACTGTGACGCCTGCAGCTGCCATCTGCTCTGGAGTTGGGACCTCCATGTTTGGACATGCACGATGCACATGGCCCTGCTTCCCACAGTGGGCACATAACCGTCGCTTCTTCACCTTAGTATACCTGTCCAATCTTGCTTTGGCAGGACGCACGCGCCCGTGACGTGGGCCAGGCTACAGTCACTTCAGTTCGGCCAGGTTCACAAGCCTCATCTTGGGTAGGGGAAAAAGGGGCGTTGTATGTGCGTTTGTAGCTGAGGTTCAGGAAGCCAAAGTCCACATACGCCACGGGGTTCAGGGCATTCTCGAGCAACAGACTACATGCATGCGGCCATGGCACCCCATACTCACACCACCTTCCGCACGAGCACTCTTTGGTGCTGATGTTGACGTTGTGTGAAGTGTCATTTATGCGCATTGTTGTGATGCTTGTCCATGGTCCCACCTCGTCCCCATCCAGGTCCAAGCTGTACTCCTGGTTGCGGTCAGAGTTGTTCTTTACCTTCAGGTATAGTGCCAGCCTGACACTGCCCTCGGCGTCATGTGCCATCTTGCGGTGGATGTGCCAGAGTCTCTACACGAGCACGTGGAGGTTCACAAAACAGAAGTAGTGGTACATCTTTCGAAGCTCAACGAGCTTATTGTTGAGGGACTCCATGGCGTTGCTGGTGGTGTGTCCACTACAAGGGACAGGGCAGTGAAGCCTGCTCCATCTTCCTTTCAGGATACCTGGCTTCCCATTACCACCTAACAGGTAATCCATAGCCCTTGGGGTCGACCAACGCATCTCGGCTAGGCAGGCATCCCAATCGTCCTGTGTTGTCACGTGGACCAGGTTCCTGAAGAGAGTGTCTGACTCGCACTGGCACCCGGACTACACATTCCGCATGAGGTGCCACGTGCAAGAGGTGTGTGTTGCACCGAGTAGTTTGGCCTCCACTGCGTTTGCCAACCCCTTTTCACGGTTTCACATGATCGTCGTTCCAATCTGTGCCGCTGTTGGGTATGCTGCTGCAACAAGCTCGCAAAGCCACATCCTATTACGCTCGTCCTCTCCAAATACCAAAATGTAGGCCACGGGCATGGCGTTGTCATTCGCATCGAAGAACTGCAAAAACAAAAGGACTTGCTTGTGCCCATTTTTGAGATGGGTGCCATCCATGACGAACACTCACCGAGTGTACTCAAAACCTCTGCAGCGGGCTTCCGGTGCGACAAACACCTGGTCAAAAGAGCCAGTCTCCCGGTCCTTCTCAGCCTTCGCGATGGCCAACAGGTCCACCTTCAAGAGCTATAGGAAAAGCATGTTCGATACGCTTAGTGTACAACCAAAAAAAGGAGTTTAGTGCCGCAAAAAACCATGAAAAACATGAGGTGAGAAAACAATACCTTTGCCACGTATCGAGGAAACATGGACCGGGAATCCTTCTTCTTGCCGTAGATCTTCTCTAGGTTGGCCTTTTTGGCGTGGTACAGGGTGTTGTACAAGACTTTCGTATTACCAACCTTTGTGATGACTGCCTGCACCGCCATTTGAGTTGCTGACGGGTCCTTCGTGAGGGTGTTTTGAATGTGACATGCCACCCACCGCGTCGAGCAAACAGGACTACCCCGGCTGACTCTGAGATCACATAAGTGCCCTTCCTTGAAGGGGGCGATGTTGAATGAACTAGACCACTCGCTGTAGGAGGCACGCATGATCCATTGGAATTTCTTGACGACGAACTGCTTGCAACGCACCACGAAATGCTTGCGGTCGCTCTTCAACCACCTTAGCGACATGCGGTTGTTAACCGCATACCCTTCCACGGCTGCTTTGCATGTGGCCATGGTGTCAAAGGATGAGCCACCGGGGAAATCAACTGTAGCCTTCCACTTCTTTGGAACTAGAGCGTGTGGGGTTGGCTTGGCAACGTTGGGAAAGGCGGCCTTCGTCGTGGCGTCGGCTGCCCTAACATCATCATCGGACCCGACGGGCAGGCCCTTGGTCGACTGCACTCGTTCGCCTACACGTGACATCCTGAGGGGAGCCACAACTTCACGATGTGTAGCACTGTCGACTACACACGGTGCATCGTCGTCCTTGTGAGGAGGAGACTGGCCCGTCAAGCAAGGTTCATCCGTCACTTTGTCATCGCTGTCGTCTGGTGGAAACCAGGATGAAGTGACAGCTCCACCGTGACACGAACATGTGTGGTGCGTGTTCCCCGCCATCCGGAGACAACATGGGTACCTCATGTAGAAAACATGGCTCTAGATATAGCTTAGATACCCTTATTTTTCTCCCACGGGCATTGAAGTAGGCCCTCGTGAGGGCTTTCGACATCATCAACGGTGAACTGCACCACAATGGGGAGCAATGCCAAAATCCCCCACGGCACGCAAGCCTCACTGCGGGCAAAATAATTTTCAACCTTATGTACTATAGCAGCCTAGGGATGCACATGGTAGCCCTGCATGATGGAAGGTACATTGCGACTCGGACAACCGACGAACTTAGCAGTGAGACAGGTTGTCAAAATCAGAATACAATCCGCACAAAGAAAGGGACGCGTTCCATGCAAAGTAATTTGCAACCCAGTAAAGTTCGAGGATCCTACGATCAAATCAGTTTGATGATGCAATGAGCCATATGGTGTGCAGCGCGTAGCTACTAGCCAATTCCTTCCAACATCATATACAGTATCCCCTGAAGAAGGCATCGCAATCGTACCAAATCACGTGAGTTTCATTCTATATTACGCGTACGTTGGCCCACGATGCGTTTGCAAGTCGTCTCATCACCGCTGTTAAAATCCATCTCAAATCTGTTAAAAACATGAAATATATGTCAAGCATTCCCATGACGGATACTAACGGAGGGCACAACTGTCATTTCGTTTTCGAATATGGGTACCGATGTCATTTCATTTCCGATTATGGATACCGCTGACATATCGGTTACGACTACAGACACCACCATCATTTCGTTTTTTATCATGGATATTGTTTACTTATCGAGCAAAACGATGGGTATCTTACAACAATTTCAGTTCGATTAATACGAACTCCAAGTTTTTTTCTTCAAAAAACTCGTGTGAACTGAAGTTTTTGTGGTAAATTCCCCGTTGTTTAGGACCCAGAACAAGGGGGCGAGGGAAAAACATAATCGATTCACTTGAGGCTCGAATCATGTCTCCCTACACAGGTCGTTGATAAGGATTGCCTCCATGGTGACACGGAGGGGAAATCTCCTTGAGTGAGCTCTGGACACCATTATGCAAATCCCAACAACGACTTTCGTGTAGGAGCTAGAGACACAACATGTTACATATCTTTTTCTCACAAAATTTCCTCCACATATGTTGCATTTGGACTTTGATCTCAGCTTCCAGAACTGATTATGATAGAATGCACACAGTCTTGCTAGTCAGAGACCAACCGCAAGGGTCTGGCTAGTGTAACGCATCCGCGCATCTGAACTGCAAAAGATAGAGGGAGTGAGTGAACTGAACCCTGCAAAGCACAAGTGGTGCACCAGGGCAGTCACACCCAAAAACACACGGCGCGCGCAAGCGCAAATATTCAAGCATGCCAAAATGTAGCAGAAACTACGTTTTTGACCATAGCTCCCTGCAAAGACGTCAGAATGCCAGGCCGTTTGAACCAGAACGACCATGGAAAAGAGAGATACAAAATGGTAGGCTGCATGCCTACACCCAGTCTCAAAGTGAGTCTGAATAAATAGAAACACGTGCTCCTCTAGTATTTTATAGCTGCAACCGTGTCAGGGTCCTTCACGTGGATGGACATGAGCCGAGGGGTCACCTTAAGCCGTGAACGACGCACACAGCAACACTCCTCCATGAACTGAGGATGAAACAGGTCCATACACATGCTGGCACTGACGATGTACATGGCGTGATGCACACAAACAATGTAGGCACCAAGGGGAGCACATGCAGGCTGGCACATGAGAAATCAACCTACATCGGGAACGAGGCAAAGTCCCACAAAACGATTGGTCGCATGAAACTTCGAATGACAGGGGGAACCGAGTGACGCAGCTCGCGTAGTACACGTACAAGCCACACACCCTTAGCCGTCCCGGTGCCCAGAGCAACATACTTTGCCTCTGCAGTACTGCATGTGATGTAGCCTTGCTTCCCACTGCATCATGACACAGTGGTGCCCCCGATGCGGAAGATGTAGCCGGTCCGGCTCTTGGCATCCGGACTCCAGGCCAATCACTGTCTACATACCCATTGAGCATGACAGACACCTACCCTTGGAAGTAGAGTCCGAAGCATACGGTGGACTACATATACCGCATGCACCTCACAGCTGCCTCTAGTGTTTGTTGATATGGAGCCTACAAGTACTGGGCGAGCAGGTTGACAGTGAAGGCGATGTCAGGTCGTGTCATGGTGGAGCGGAGGAAGTGCGAACGGTAGCGAGGAGGTCAGCAAAGCACTCCCCCACAGTCTCTGCGTATCGCGCCTGATGGACACAAAGTGTCCGATAGACGTGGTCTTCCTCAATCTCCATCCCCAAGAAGACGGCAACCTCGTTGAGGTCCTTCATCTTGTAGGCCGAGTAGAGAACAACGTTGGCGATATTCACTGCTTCCTGGTCAGGTGAGGCAATCGGAAGATCGTCCACATAGACCAGAATAGAAGTGAGAGGTGCTAGGAACTAAGAGAGAAATCGGGATGGGTCAGCATCGCTCTGGACGTACCTAGCGCATCAGAACGTGTTGGTGATCTCCTTGTTCCAGCAGCGCGGTGACTGCTTCAGGTCGTACAGGACCTTCCACAGCCGGTACAAACGACTAGTACCATCCTCAAAGCAGGGAGGCTGGGCCATGTAGATTTCCTCCTCAAGGGAGCCATTCAAAAACATGTTGTTGATGTCCATCTGATGGAGCCCCCAGTCATCCTGGGCCACCTGGCTTAGCAGGGTAAGAGGCGTCGATATCCGGCCAACAAGGGAAAAGGTCATGGTGTAATCAACACCAACGGCGTGAGAGAACCCCTTTGCCGTCATACGAGCTTTGTATGCTCCACGGAGCTTTCTAGCTTGCACTTCTTACGCAGAACCCACTTGGACTTGATGGCCTTGTGGTTCTCTGGTAAGTCCACCAGCTCAAAGACGTTGTGCTCTCGGATGACGTTGAGCTTGACCTGGCATGTAGTACGCCACAGCTCGGCATCAGGTGCTGCCAGTGCCTCAGATAGTATGTTGGGTTCTAGAGACCCCCGGGTCCGCACTGCGAGTGGCCAGGGCATACGCTGCAGAGGGAGGGCCGATGGTGACCATGGAATTAGAAACGTCACGGGCGAGGGCTCGCTCATGGTTGAACAATGCCATACCAGTGTCACAGCCATGGTGGACCTCAAGGAGGCCTCGGACACTCAGGCCAAGGGCCTTTGTACCTAGGTCACCGCTGACAAAACTACATGCAAGGCGAGGATGAAGGCGCCTGCCTGTGTCACCATTGTCTGCCATCTGAGCAGGACGAGGGCGCAGGCACCCGCCAGGTGACGGCATGTATGGATGAGAAGAGGCAAGCTTAAGCTCAAGGTGCACGTCAGGCATGGTAGTAGAGGATGGTGTAGGTTATGCAACAGAGTCGGTGAGGGGGGGTGGGTTAGACCTAGGCTCAGACGTAGGTGTAGACGTTGACACAGGCTCAGGCTCTGACGCAGGCTCAGGATCAAATGCAGGCACAAGCTCGTAGGAGGAAGCAAACTCAGACTTCAATGCAGATGCAAGCCAAGGAGTGCGAGCACTAGATGGCGCAGGGCTGGCGGCGCTGTGGAGCACAACCCCTGGGGGCGCCAAGAAGGGTGTCGGCGACGGAGTGACAACATTGGCCGGGAGCATTGGGCCTAGTGTGACAGTCACCTCCCCCTCACAACTAGACCCGGCACAGCCAGGAGCATGAGCGGAGCGCAGTCCATGGATGTGCGTAAGGTCGCGGAACGTGAGATGCTTGAAGAAGATAGCATCCTGGGACTCCACAATGTGCCACCGCTCAGGGTCCAAGAATTGCCAAGCTTTAGACCGCAGGTCCACACCAACAAAGACACAGGTGTGGCCCTGTGGACATAGCTTGCTCCCTTGTTGTTCCAGATTGAACCAGACACAGGCAATGAAGCCCCAGACATGGGATGGTCGCAGGTTGACGCGGTGGCCATACCACAGCTCGTAAAGTGTACATTTGCCCAGGATGGGGCCGTGTTGGTTCCGGTTCCAGACCCAGGTCATGTGCACCATGCCCTCAAAGGCGAAGGCCTCAGGCATGTTGCTGTCAGTGTGCATGGAGCAGATTGCATCCTCCATGGTGCAGTTCTAGCACTCTGACACCTCATTCTGCTCGGGGGTGGTAGGAGTAGAGAGGTTGTGGAAGAACCCTTGCTCAATGAAGTAGCACTGTAGTTCTCTAAGGTACTCCCCTCCGCGGTCAGAGTAGAAGGTCTAGAGAAGTTGGCAGGATTGGCGTTCTGCCATGACCAGCCAGACACGGATAGTGACAGCAGCGTCTCTCTTCTGACGTAGAGTGTAGACCCAATGCATGCGTGTGAAGTCATCAGCGAGCATCAGCACATAGCGGCCACGGTCCTCTTCGAACTCAATGTACAGTGGGCCCATGAGGTCTAAGTGGATGAGCTCCCGGAGCTGTAGCGCCCGGGAGTTTGATTGGGGGTAGGAGGATCGGTGCATTTTTCCTTCAGCGCAAGACAGGCAATCGGTCTTGGGCGACACTTCAATATTGTTGCATCAAGACCAAGGGCACGTTGGGTGTAAATCAGCCTATCGACACCGCTGAGATGAACATGACAGAGGCATCGGTGCAGGAAGCGGTGGTGCTCAGGAGACAGAGCACTAGTGACAAAGATGTGGGCATGTGGAGTGGGAGAATAAGGGGGAACTGACTCAGGCAGCCCGAAGACGTGCCACAGGTCATCAACGACTGTACCATGGATAACGGTCTCCTGGGTGTCATGAACAAAGATGCGAGCATCAACATCTGTGTGTGTAGCACCGATGCCCATCCTGGTGCAAGCACAAATAGATAGCAAGTTGAGCTCAAGATCAAGGAAATATAGGACGTCGGAGATGTACACATGACCAGCTGGCTCGTGGACCTTAACTCCGCCGACAGCCTACACAAGGAACTCGTAGCCAGCCGTGTTGTGAACGGAACGAACAGAGCCAACGGGATACATGACAACAAAAGCAGCACGCCAACAGGTTGTGTGGTGGGTAGCTCTAGAGCAAACGACCCAGGTGGCATCCGTCATACGGGCACATGGGGCAACATGACACTTGGTGACAGAACAGGGTGCTGATGTAGGATGCTCAGTGGACGGTACTACAAGGCGGCCTGCTGTGCGCATGTGAGACGCATGCAACCACGATAGCTCATTTGGACCAGCACGTGAACAGGACTGTACATGTGCCCCGCCACAGGCATCATCACGCACCACAATAGATAGTCCACAAGCAGTAGGATCCCTCAGCTCAGTCAACACACTCGCACCTCCCTAAGATGACTGTAGTGTGAGGAGCTAGTGAAGCTCCGTGGTCGTCTTGTTGCGCTCGACGATCATCTGGTTGTGCGATTTGATCGGGGGAGTCGCCGTTGCTCCAGGTGTCACTGGGTTGTACGCAATCGTTGCTGTCAACCAGGCGGTGGCACCTGACGACTGCTGCATGCACGCCTCATGTGCCTGCTACATCCCAAGCGTGATTTTGGCCTGTTCCAATGGATAGCCCATCAGGCCTGCGCAGTCCGGGCAGCAGTGGTTGCCACCACAGTTGTAGCATAGGAGCCGCCGGCTCCCACTACCACCAGAGTCACTGCTACTGTTGCCGTTGCTGCTACTGCGACTGACACGACTACTGTTGCCGCTACCGCTGGTACCACTACTGGTGTTGCCACGTGTAGACATCTTGCAACCCTTCTTCGCCTGAGATAGTGCCAGTATACGACGAGGGAGAGGAGGGGTATGGCGGCAAGGCAGCTGTGACGGCTGCTGAGGCAGTGCTACGGCGATCATGGTTTGCTACATTCATGCCGATGATCTCTAAGAAGTGCATGGTTGCCCAGGGGAGCAGCTTCCCGTCGCTCCCCATCTCGCGTAGTAGCAACTGGTCGAAGCTGCTGAAGATGTGCGCATAGTCCGGGTGGATGCCGTACACGATGGCGTTGAGGGCCGAGTACTGGGCCAAGCCATCGTCACCCAGCTCCTCATGGAGGTGAATCGCGCGCCGCCAGTAATCAGCAGCGAACTCTTGGGTACTGTGGCAGAGGGCATTGAAGGGCGCCAGGCACTGAGACGTAAGTGCCAGGATGTTGCCCTAAAAAGGAACGACGACTAGTGCCCAGGCGGTGCAGGGGTCCGCTCCCTTGTCGGTCATCAGCTCACCAAGCAATCGGCGGAAGTCCTTGGTGTAGTCAGGGATGGCCTCCAAGAGGCCGTAGGCGGCGTGCACTGCCGTCTACGTCTGATCATAGTTGGATGCCTGGCAAGGGGTGATGTAGTAGGATAGGACCCCTCACTCATTTCCCACATGTAGAAACGAGGCTCCTGCGCTTTATAATCGTCTCTCGCCCGGTAGATGGGGGGTTCAATTAAAACCACTTGGGTGGCCGGGCCGTCGGTATGGCGACAGCCTGTGCCATTGTGGGCCCGGGCATGGAGGATGCAACTCCCCTGTCCATCCGAGCCTGCAGAGCCGCTCCTCACAGCTTACTCGTAGGCGTGAGGGACCTTGGCCGGAGCTGCCACCGGCGTCAGTGCTCTGTTGTGCGCCACTCGACATACGTGCTTTGCGACGCGCTTCTAGGCAAAGGAGGCGCTCACGCAATAGGTCCTCCTCGCCCTCCTCCCTCAAATCTGCGTCGGAGTTAGGAGAGTAGCCGTTGAGGGTAGAGAGGGCTGCATCGACATCGGCAGTGACACTGCCAACTGGTTGATTGCCCTTCTGCGTGGCATCCATCAGCTGCTACCACTGCCACCGCTGCTGTTGTTGTTATTCCTGCTACTGCTGTTGCTGCTGCTCTTGCTGCTGCGCTAGGAGCAACAACTCACAAATGAGATTCTGCAGGTGGGCTACCTACTTTGTCAGACTTTTTTGGCTCTCCTTGTACTGCTCCTGTAGCATGCGCACGGTGCACACCAGGGTGGCAGGGCTGGGAAGCTGCGAGTCCTAGTTGGGCCATGTCACCTCGTCAATCACCCCAACATTGCCTCCCCCAGTGTCCGTACCGCCGTTAGTGCTGCCGTTGGCCACTCTCGGCATGGCTCCTGCCTGACGCTCTACCAAAATAAATTTCGGCACAGTTTCCCCTGTCCCTGTTGGCTTGGAAAAAATATAAGGGGGCGCTTGTGTCGATCGGCGATACCGGTGACCTGTCCCAACCCCCAAATCCACACCAGGACCAAGGAGGAGAGTCCAGCCAGAGGATAGAGGGGTGCCCAAGAAGAAACCCACGAGGAGGGTGAGGTGGCCGGAGGTACCGCTGCTGCTACCACTACTGCTGCTGCAGCTGATGTCACTTCCGCCGCTGCTGCTGCTACCACTACTGCTGCTGCAGCTGATGTCACTTCCGCCGCTGCTGCTGCTACCACCGCTACTATTGCGGTTGGTGAAATGGTAAGGAGGGATGTCACTTCCCACTATGAGTGGATGGACAAAAATTTTCTGATTGAAAATCTGACTTCAGTTCTCGAGGAATTCAGAAGCACAGTATACATGGCGGTTCAGCCAAGAAATTGGCCGAGTGTAGATGATGACATCATCATGATGATGTCAGCATAATGGTTGTCCAAATGAGGTGAAAGTTACAGCAATGATGCGTGCAGATATGGCTAGGTCAATGGTGGTGGTTTTGGGCTCAACAAACTGAGAAAAGTGCAAAAACATCGGCATTTCCTTTCCAGCCCGAATTCAAGAAATTGGCCAGATCTGCATGGATGTCGGCTTGTGCTAAAGGCTATGGACCACCAAACGAAGTGCGATCAATGGCAGTACAAAGCTGGGATCCAGAGCTTTATAACAAGTGCTCAAGCTCAAGAAACGGTGGCATATTGAGGCCTTTCTAGTCTCTCGAGTGTAGGTAGACGGCAGACGCGTCCTGCTTCCGGCTTCCAGGAGGCTTCACAGGTGACGCAAGGGAACATCTTGCCGCTATGGCTGCTGCAGCTGCTAACACTGCGTTGGCAGTGCAGTTTTCGAGGGATGCAGAAGTATGCCAGGAACGACAACAGAAGCAGTGAATCTCACTGCTGCAGCTGTAGCTGTGTCTCTGTTGCGCAGCTAGCAACGGGTGCCTCGCTGCTCTGACACCATGTTTAAATGCACGCAGTCTTGTTAGTTAGAAACCAACTGCAAGGGTCTGGCTAGTGTAACGCATCAGCGCATCTGAACTGCAAAAGATGCAGAGAGTGAGTGGATGGAGCCCTGCAAAGCACAAGTAGCGCACCAGGGCAGTCACACACACACACACACACATACACACACACACACACACACACACA
>SZWC01000726.1:172607-215085 GCA_023375785.1 Penium margaritaceum
CACACACACACACACACACACACAAACACACACACACACACACACACACACACACACACACGGGGCACGCGCAGGCGCGAATATTCAAGCATGCCAAAATGTAGCGGAAACTACGGTTTGGCCATAAATATCTGCAGACATGTCAGAACGCCAGACCGTCTGAACCAGAACAACCACGGCAAAGAGAGCTAAAGAACAGTTGGCTGCATGCCTCTACCCAGTCTCACAACGAATCTGAATAAATAGAAACGCGTGCTCCCCCAGTCTTCTGCAGCTGCAGCCGTGTCAAGATCCTACACATGGATGGACATGAGCCGAGGGGTCACCTTAAGCCATGAACAACGCACACAAGAAAAGATCCATCCATAAAAGCCAAATTCATTGCAACACATTGGCTTCACATGCACCAATACTCCCAGCCATTTGTCCCTTGAGACCTCATCAAACTTTACAATGCCAAATACTCATGCCAATGGTATTACAAGCCATTCAGGTGGGCAATCGGTGGGTTTCATTTTTCCCGGTTGGAAAGGTATTATTATTGTCGTGGTAGGGCCAGTTCGGCCCTCCCTCCTCACAGTTGTGAGGGGTGGTTGGACACCACCCTTCCCCACTATGAGATCTGGCCGGTGGCCAGCACTTTGCTCGCCACCTGCCAGCTGGCTGCCGGCCGGCTGGATGGCTGGCGGCCGGTTTTGTGACCGGCCAGTCATCGGCCGGCCACCTGCTGGCCGCTGATCGAGCTGGTCGCTCGACCGGCAACCAGGAGGCTGTGAGGTCTCAAGGGAATAGGCCTGTGGCCTCGAGCCCTTGTCCTCACCCCTCCTCCCCGCCTCCTAAAACGAGCAAGGCGAGGGATGGAGAGCAAGGGAGTGAGGTGTGAGAGAGATGAAACGCGCCGATGCGGAATCACCGAACATGCCTCACACACGAAAATTTTGCACCGTCGCGTAGAAAAAAAAACCTGAGTTCCTTTAGTACAAACTTTGAGTTTGTTTAGAAAAAACTTGCATAAACTCACGAGTTTGAAGTAACATCCCCCTCGTTTGGGACCCAGAAAGAGGGGGCGATGTAATAATGAAAATGGGCCTCCAGGTACTTTAAATATTCGAGTATCCTTGCACGGGACGTTGACGATTTCCCCTAGAGCGATGCAGTGGATGAAACCTCTCGAGTGAGCTCTAGATGCCATTTTGCAAAATCTGACGATGACCTAAGAGCAGGAGCAGGAGACACGACCTGTTATAGTGGTTTTCAAAGCAGGATGACCTTCGCGACTAAGTGTGCGACGGTTCTGACGACTACAAGAGATGTTACACGCCACGAGCAGTTGTAGAAATAGCAAACATGCCACAGAGGGACACCGGCTTAAAACTTAACCGTTGTATCTGCCACAAATTGTGTTGGAAAGATGTTGAGGAGTTGTGTTGTTTTTTGCCAACTCCAAGCTTCTCCCACTCACCAGGGGACCAGGTGGATGTTTCTTGGGTGGGATGGGGAGTGTCCCATCCCCAAAACACCAATATTTTCCCTCCTTTTAAAGATCCATCCTTCCTCCTTCATCCGAAAATCAGGAGAGCGCTTATTCCCACGGCTAGGGGCTCTCAAGGCCTGAGAACACCCTAAAACAAGGGAGGAAAACACCTTGAAGGTTTTTAGAGGCTTCCCAAATACCGCCAGCTCAAGGAAGACGTTGTCAAGAGGCACGAGATGCGCCACAAGGACTTTAGAGGAGGCCAAGGAAGACAAGAAGATAAAGAAGTAGACAATAATAGTGAGTAAGGAACATGTGAGAGTGAAAAATCTTAGTTAGAGTTCATCTCTCCTCCTCCTCACCTTTTTTAGCGGTGCTCAATTTCTTGTAGTCTACTGATCTTGTCCTTAACTTGTTTTTCCAGAATTTTTAGCTTGCCTAGTACCGTGAGTCATGGCTTTGGGTGTTGGCTATAACCCACGTGATTGTGCCGACAATGGCGGCTTAGAAAAATAGTATTTTTCTACCACGTGATTGTGCTGGCCGTGGCTGCCTAGAGCATTTAGAACCAATCAACCCTAATTCGTACACCCCTTAAACAGTGCACACACAACTTTACCATACACACAATATTACTAGGAGATATCCTTAATGTCATTCCTTAACAATGGAAGGTAGCAACTAACTTCCTATCCAGACAATTACTAGTGTTTCGATACACACTTCCTATAGAGTCATCTCACCATGATTCTCCTCTCCAAGAATTTCCATTCAATTACACGAGGTAGATTTACAGACATCACATAAATAGTCAGTATCTTCTTACAAATTTTCATTCGTTGTAGGGAACGACATTGAGTGTTTTCTGAAAAGTGTATAAAATTTATATGGAGATAAATTGAAAGATCAAGAATTGAACGAAAAATGTACTTTTTTTTTTTGCTTTTGTTCTTCATAACATGTGTCTTCGAAAATTCAATGTCTTCAGAAAAAATTAACACACCTTTGTTTGGATTTGGTTAAGAAAACTAGGCTCCACATGACATACTTTCACATTTTAAAGTTTGAAGCTATACCTTTGGGACTGACCCAGAATAGCGGTATCTTCAGACCTGATTTCCACGTTCGCTCTTCCCCCCTCCCCACCCCACCATTGACACCACGAAGTGCACCTGGAGAGTGTATGAGACGATCTTCACGTGCTTGGAGGCGTATTTGTCTTCAGATTACACTAGTGTGTTCTTCCTACGAAACACCTATGAAGGTTCGTTCCTTGCACTTGTGTATAGATTTCTTCAACGTGTACTTTGAATAGTGCACCTCCATATGCACCCACGCTATACACTTCAGTGGTGAAGGGGAGGGAGAGGAGACCGTTCCGAACTCCATTGCCACCCCTTACCCCCTCCAGTGGAGAAGTGTATGTGGCATGTGTTTGTGGAGGTGGACACCAAGCACCGCAAGAGAAACTGGAAGTCGTACACAAGTGCACGAGTTTTTACAATACAATCAAACCGTTGATTAATGTCAAACGACCGTCGGTGAGTTTCAAAGAGTACAGAGGATCTAGTAGCTTAAACGACGTGATATTGTTTGTTTTGGTAATCGCCAACCTTACGATCGGCACAGGTTTGTTCATCGGACGGCCTACAGCAGCAAACTTCTGCACAGGGTGAACTTTGAAAAGTAACCGGCGAAGAATCGTCGGCAACCGACCTCGACCGGCGACAAAGCCCGACACCCGAACATTGAGGTGTCAATATTCGGGTGGTGGGGTGGGGGTTATCGATAGTGACAGAGACACGTCGTGTGCCATGCACACTATCCATTTTTTCAGCCATCATGTCGCTCGAGCGACAGATCGATTTCTTGATCGCCGCTCGAGCGGCAGCTTTGGCTCTAACTGTGTCCTATGAAATTTGCACCAAACAGTCCAAAATTCAAGTTGTTCCCCGCTTTTGGTCCAGATAGCCGTTAAGGACAGATGTATGAAAAACATTTAAATACATATCTAACCATAATTGGGTTTTAGTATAGCAATATGTCTAAGTTGGCAATAAAGATGTCCAACGTGGCTATTATTTGTCTGGGAAAGTATATGATCGAGGTATTTACAGTACAACTTTGCCTGGTCTAGTGCATATTTTCCAAGGATACTTTCAAGTGCAAAATTGTGCATTTTGGAAAAGATGTGCACTCGCCCACATAAATGTTTCTCCCCTACCCTATCCACCTAACCACCACTCACCAAATCACTCAAAGCCATTATACAAAAGTGTAGATCTTTGTATGAAACATACAGAGCCGGCAGTGCATCTTCAAATACACCCCCCACATACACTTCCCAACCACAACCCCCCTTCCCCCTCCCTCACCTAATAAATCTGAAACACATCACTCAAACCAATATACACAAGTTCAGTCTTTTAAACATCAACCATGCATCCAACCACACACCTCCACGTACAATCTCCACATACACTTCCTACCTCAACACCTCCCCTCTCCCCCCATCCAACGACCACCAAACAATATAAAAACGTCACTCAACCCAATGTACACAAGTACAGATTCCTACACACAACCCATACACCCATTGATAAACCTCCACACCCACATCTCCATCTCCCACCCCCACCCCAACGACCAACAACCAATCTCAAACGCATCACTCAAGCCAACATACACAAGTACACATTTCTGCACACAACCTACACATCCAGCCATACACCTCCACTTACACCCCCTACACACACTTTCCACCCCAAACCCCTCATCTCGACCACCACTAACCACATAAATAAAAAGAGCATGTACAAGTTCATGTCTCTACACACAACCCACCTATCCAACCATCAACCTCCACATGTAATCGTCACATACACTTCAAACCACCACACCAAATCACTCAAAATCATTGTACACAAGTGTATATCTCTACACAAAACCCACACATTTGACAACACACCTCCACTTACACTCCCTACATGCACTTTCCACCCCCACCCTCCCTTCTCCCCTTCCTCAAACAGTCACCACCAAGCAATCTCAAACACAATGCTCAAACCAATAGACACAAGTACAAAATTCTACACACATCCCATATACCCAGTGATACACCCTCGCTTCCAATATCCACATACACTTTCTACCCCCATGCCCCCTCCCCCCCAACAACTACCAACCAACATCAAACGCATTACTCAAACCAACATACACAAGTACACATTTCTATACACAATCCACACATCCAGCCATACAGAACCACTTACACTCTCCGCATTCACTTTACACCCCAAATACCATCCTCCAAACTATCACTAACTATATCACTCAAATGAACATAGACAAGTTCATATCTCTACATACAATCCATCTATCCTGTCATACACCTCCACATGCAATCCCCACATACACTTAAATTCCCCCCTTCCCCCTCTTCCAAATTTCCACTAGGAGTACCTTGCATGGAAGCTCACAAGTGTAATAAAAACAGTATACACACTTTACATATTGCATAAAATTTTCCAAATTCCTAGACAAAAATCTCATCAAACAACATTGTTAACTTGTTTCCACCTTCTTAAAGCCCTCCTAATATACCACTATCCTTCATACATACTTCTTCTGTTGTATAAAATTCCTTTGATTAACTCTACCTCAAGACGAGGGAAGAAAGAGAAGAACAAAATAAATACAGTCTAAGTGGAGTGTACAAAGTACAACGCTACAAGTGAAATAGATGGACTAGATGCAAAGTCGATGCCCTGGTTGTCTATTGTGGTCACAGACAGCAAATTGATCTTTAAAGCGGGCACATATAGTTGGTCATGAAAGAAGAGGTCACCTCTCGGCCCGGTGTAACGAACAAGACCAACACTCTGAACAAGAAAAGGTTACCCCAAGCCTATACACACGAATCGTACTAAGTCAATAGGTCCAATGGAGAGGAAGAACGAATCCCATGAGGTAATGCGGTGATTTTCTCCCCAGTCAATGATCCAGAAGCCACCAAAGGTAGAAACCCCTGAAAACACCCAAACAACGTGCCACAAAGTGCTCCATCCAACTCACACACAAGAGAACGAGACATGCCCATAATACCCTCACCTCCTTGATCACAAAGACGGTGAAGACCGGCCAGGAGGTGTTGGAGAGCATGTTTCTTGGCACAACAAGTGTCATACAAATGCTCTCTACTGAGACATGATTCAGAGAGATGAGCTCCAGCCTGGGTCCAAGTTGGTGATGTATAGTGAGAAGAGGGTGGCCCGTAGTATGAGGAACCCATGGGAAAGAGCACCCAGCTCTGAGAGGGAGATGGTCCCATAGGTTTTGGCTAGGAGCTATGTTTTGTGTAAAATGCAATTACAAAGGAGAAAGAATATGTGGACGGTGATGCCATGGTGGTGTTGACAACTACAGAAGAAGATATAATGAAACCAATGTGAGCCCAATGGGCTCGCATGGCTGATGCAAGGCGGATTCTGTCACGAGGTGTAGGAAACTTGGAAGTAAAATTCCCCGAGGCTCCACAATTCAGCAAGTGACATCTGGAGGAGTTTGGACACCACAAGAATCCCGTCCGCCCTGTCTGCGACCATTGCCACATCCATGGCTCTGGCCACCACCACCACGGAGAGCACCCTAGATGGGGTGTGCGGCGGTGGTTGATGTGGTGGATGTGGCCAAGCTGGAGGAGAATGTGGATACAAAGGAAGAGGAAGATGTGGTCATTTTTTGCTACATCTGTATGATAGAGACATGTGCTTTGTTAGTTTTTCCACCAGTCTATGAAACGTCCAGCTGTGAACTCATAGAGTGCGTCAATCCCGGACGGTGAGTTGGGTGGAACAGACTCACACGCAAGGTGTTCAAGCTCACTGCTGGGGACATGCAGGTAGAGGTTGGACAACTCGGGAATCAGGCTAGCCACAATGGGAAGGCAGGTAGGAAGCTGTCCAGGTTCAGCTTTGTCAAGGTTATGTAGGAGATGTAGAATGCGTGCCAATTAAGCATCAGTCGATTCATTGGCCCTAGCGCAATGCTGGTTGAACTCACCATGAGAGCACTCTGGGTTATATGACCAGTAGTGGTTTTACACTGCGCCAATGGGATCAGCAGGTGTACAGCTACAGTGTTTGCATTATACACGACAATGTCATAAATAAGATCATCTGGTCCAGCAAGAACCAGGACACGCAAAATGCGAGCAGCCTCTGTTCCCGGAGGAGTGATATGAAATGTGGGAGCGGGAATAGCACGGGAGTAGTGCTCCCAAGGTATATCACCTTGTTCCTATGCAGGAAGCATGTCTCCATTGATGAATACATGAGTTTGGATGTGAAATACGAGGGAGATGTCTTATATTATTCTTGCCGTTGTGGCAGAGAGGGGTGAGGTTCGGAGGAATTCCATGAGACCTGAATATGGGGAGGCACTGCAGGCTTGCTCGAAGTGCCTCCTTCAGAAGTGTTTCCAGAATTGGAAGCAGTACTCCCACCTCAACCAGCCACGATCCCATTAGTTCCCCCAGTACCTCTAGCACCCGCTTCACCCATGAAACAAGCACAAGTGGGCATGGTACGGAGACTCTCCACCACTAGTTCAGCTATGAAGATAGCCATTCTAGTATGACCATAAACATCACATTTTAGTCCTATTCAAACCAACAGCAATCAGTCTGAGCCTCATACAGGGTGGCCTGCATGGCCTTGATGGTGTCTGCGACCTTAGGCATGGTTAACCGAATAAATAATGGAAGAGAAATGCACAATGATTAGATGTAGTGATGTAGACATGCAAATGTACACAGTGGGGTTCTCACCACTCTAGTGCCGAGGAAGTACAGCGATGTGCACTGGCACACCTGCTCCGGCGGACAAGACAAAGATAGTTTCCAGGCAGCTATGACCACCAGAAGGCACAACTACCCCATCACGGGGATGCCAGCAACGACTGCAACTGCAGATGCCATGCACACAACAGTGCTAGCATGATGCGTCAGGGTCTGGGACTCGCTGGTAGGGATAAGCATGGCTAAAGCTGTGGATGTGCGGATATAACTTATAGCACCAGCAGTTTATGAGAGCAATTGTGGCGGCAATTGTAACAACAGCAGAAGATGTAGCCACATGCACAACAATGGTGGCCGTAGCAGCTACCAAAACAGAGCGAGAATTTTTTACTTTAGATTAAGCAGCTATGGCCCGCCCAACTCTTGTACCAATGGGAGCCCTGTTGGCTAGGTTAGTGGTGGAGAATGTGGCTGCTGTACCCACGGAATCATTGATAACTACCTCGTCAAGACTGAGTGGTTCATAGTAAGTAGAGAGAAGGAGAGCACGTCCTCGTAGCTCACGCTCATTGGTTTTACTGGCTAGAGAAGTTTCTGAGGTACTTTCTAGCTAAAGTTTTGGCATAGGAGGTTGCATCCTTGGAGGAGACTCAGGGAGACATTGAGCAGTGGATAACAAAGACTTAGCCTCTTAATCTCTTACCTCCTCAAGACGACAAATAATGTCATGCCAATGTTCAGCTGACAGCATGTGCACCAGAGACACACGTCATCATTGTTGTTGCCTAGGCCGGCCTAGCAATTGGATTGTGGTGCTACACGTGGCCAAATCTCCTCGCGGTTGCAGGCACTGTTGGATGTGGGTGATTCGGCTTACAAACCGACAATGTGAGAGGAGAAGAGGTTGTCGACAAAGACCATATGTGGTGGCAGTAGGCCATCATTGCTAAAGATGTGGTGCCAAGTGTAGCACATATGCAATGCTAGGATCCCGAATAGAGGGTGATGATAAAGGTCCAAAGAGAACCAGAGACCGCGGCTAGGCGCCCTTGCTATTGCTACCAGCGTGGACCTACGGGCTGAGATTACAAGACAGTGGCTCCAATATTAGGACCCTGGGACTCGAGAGTAGTGTAAGAGGCAAGAGAGCTCTGTCAATGATGCCGTTCTTGTGCACAAGAGTGGTAGTGATGGTAAAGTGCTTCCGCGAGTAGGGCATGAGAGCATTAGGTGGCGGTCGAGCACCACTGCTATTGCTCGTATGGCCAGAAGTACGACCGGCGCTGCAATTGAGACTACGATTGTGACCACTGGCCGATCATGCCACTGTTGTAGCCACAGACATGACTGTGGACGGGAGCCACCGATGCCTCTGTTGTGGTTGCCAATCCAGCGACAGATAAATGTCGATCAAGAAAATGAAGTTGCAGTTACGATTGTAATTATGGGTACCCGCTGCTAGCGCTACTGTGGCAGATGAATTGGTCGTTGCAAGCAGATGTTGTTGATATTGATGTTGCTGCTACTCCCTAAGTTTGTGATGATTTGGCTGTTAAGTTTGTGTAAAGCTTAAAGTGATGGTGGAGGTATGCCGTAGATACTATCGTGACATGGTGTTAGTTGTGACGGTAGTGAGTACCAGCACACTTGGCATCTCTACCAAAAAATGACAATTGCACAGGACGGTCATGGCACTGTAGTGGGGGCCTGACATACATCCAACATCTAGAAGACACAAAATGTTGGAGGTACAGTCCCTCCTGCTCTCATACCAATACTTGTTTTACTAAGCATGTCGGACCATGGAACGTGAAGAGAGAGAAGTGTGGGGAGCTCCCACGTGACGCACACCATGGCTGAAAGCTCGTGATACTTTGTAAAAAAGCAGGAGGAAGTACAATTGGGCCCCATGAGCGAGAGATAAGCAAGGCCGGCGAGTGTGACTCCCGATCGTGCATGATGCACACCGATGCCATGCTACCACCCAGGGCTGAGCCCGACCTCTCATACATAAATGACTTGTGCTCTCATACCTGGCCAGGTGCTCTCCTAAGGATCAGCATCTGGCTAGCAAAATGAGACTCCTCCTTAGCCCATATGCATATTGAAGATAGCCTCGGCATTCTCAAGTGTCAACAAGCTAGAGCTCCCCAAGAGCAAAACCAATATCAAGAGACATGAGAGCACAAGTCATTTAGCCATGACCCACGGATTGAGCGTGTGCCATGGCTGGCAAAGTGTACAATCTTCACCACGTGTGGCTTCAAAGTTGTGAGATAGAGACCCAGCACAGTCACAACACTCGGTTTCCTGTACACGTATGAGAATTGCGCATGTATGAGCACCTGGAGCAAGACTTGAGGACATTACACGTGTGATGGGCCACCATTTGAACCACAAACATTAACACAGTCAAAAATTGAAACAATAGTAAGCAAGGACATGCAAGAATGAGCAAGGGTTGGGTCAGGGAAGTGCGAAAAGTCTCATAAGCTTGATTAGCTTTAGCAAAGCAGAGAAACCTGAGATTGACTAGCACAAGCATATCTAGTGTAATGTCTGTTACATTCTAATAAAATAAGTATGTTTCCTTGACTATTCAAGTAGCGTATCTAGTTTGACTCTTATGGACGAATCACTCTCACTTATTAAAACAAATCTGATTTCTCTACGTACCATTTCATGTTCGTGCAAAGTCTCTCACAGACTACGGGTGGAGCATGAGATATACATGTTCTATGCAAACTCCTCCATATATTTCACACAGATGTGGCAAAACATGAGCTACAAAGTGAGCATTGGAGCAAGCTGCAGAGGAAGCTACGATGCAAGGTGCGAGCATGCCTGTGAAGCAAGCAACGAGGTGCAACATCACCCTTGATGTTCAAACCTTCAAGTTTAGACAACCAAAGTACTCCGCACAGATTGAGGATGTGAACAAGCAGTTTGACCAATTTCAAACACACAATATGGAATAGGTCCAAAATCCCAAGGCTAAATATCACATGCGACTTAAACTGTCACTCATTTGCATTCAAACAAAATAGGTAAACACAAGAGACAGTAGGGTACATGCTGCGACACATGGAGGGTCACACACGCGGCAGTGTCAGTTTATCCTAAGCTGTTCCAAACCACTATTCTGGCTGGAACTATGCACAGAGGCATCCAAACACAACACCGTCCAAACTGAGAGATGTAGAATATCGAGCTCGACGCTATGACTATTCACATGCATAAGGTCAGCATCGACTGGTGGACACATTTTAAGACATGCAAATCAGGCTTAGGAGCCAGACCATTGAGAAAACTACAGAGACAAAAGAAAAATTGTTAAGCACCCTAGCAAGCACCCGGGATGCCGCGGCAGCTGCCTGGCAATTGTTGGTGGGTGGGGCCACCACTCGTCGGTGCTCTGACGCCAGCTGGGTCCGCATCAGGGATCTTTATGAACATATACACAGTCGAATGGTCGCATTTAGCTATATAAAAAGACGGAGACGGCTCACATCACAACAACTACATCTGATCCCAACATTGCAAAGAGAGCAGTATATGGTTATCCTAAAGAGGCGCCATGCGCACTGATCATAAGCACACGCAAAATCCAGTGGCAATAGAGGAAGGACGGGTTTTCACAGGTCCATGTTTCAATTCAAACAAGGAAAATACAGTGAAAACACGCCCCGTACCTTTTCAATGACATCCGGAGAAATCAAATCCACACTGTGTTACGTCCCTGACGTACACGAGTCCATGAACCCAACGAATGGACATTTATGTCCTTATGTTTATGGCCCACCGCCCGTCAAACTCTGGACTTTTATGCCAATTGGCCCAGGGAATTCTGGCCAACTGCCCTGGCCTCCGCTGTTTTGTTCGAAAAGGTTCTAACAACTTCGATCATTTTGTAGATTGGCCAGCAGATTTTTCACGAGTTGTCTCAATGTTTTGATACTGTCTGGTCAACTCCACGATGGCCCTGGGCATATAAACCACACCTTGACATTCTCAAAGCCCCTGACTTCTCAGTGGAGCTTCTCAAAGCGACCACTCAGAGCACGATCTTGCACGTGTTGCTCTACTCGAGCGTCGAGGACCCAACATACGCATCATTGTGATTCTTGTCATTGTGCATATGTTATGTCCCTGTCGTACACGCGTCCTTAAACCCAACGAGTGGGCATTTTCGTTCTTAAATTCATGGCCCACATCGCGATGACTTCTAGATTGTAACACTGATCTACAAAGGGTATTTTGGCCGCCGACCCCGACCTCTGGTGTTCCACTCCATAAGTTTCCGACAACTTCCACCACATTCTATAATGGTCAACAGAAGTTTGGCAAAACATATCGATGTTTCAATATTGGTTGGTCAACTTCGCGATATTGCTTGGATTTTATAAAGATGCACCTTGATATTTTTGAAGCCCCCCCACTTCTCGGCGGAGCTTCTGGAAGCAACAATTAATGGCACAACCTCACACGCATCATTTGACTCGAGCACCGAGGACCTTACACATGCCTCATTCTCATTCTCAACATTGTATGTATGTGCTTGACTCACTGAAAAATTTTCATTGAAGTACACTTACTGATTGATACAAATTATCTACTTGTCCCAACTCCTCGAATTGCCTTTTGTCTTACACCTCATCCCTGTGAACCATCTACATTCCGCTTGGTATAACCACTTGGTACAAGAGTGCAATGGTAGTAGAGGGATTAACAACGCATTAACCACTTGGTAACAACCTTGCATGAGGCCTCACCACATCTCCACCATTGCAAAGATTGTAGATTTCATGACAAAAACGGTGAAAGAAACCATTACAACTGACAACGGGTAATAGTCCCTGGCAAATACCATGCTGACTCTTCCATTCACCTAAATTTCAAATTCCAATAATGTACTTGCTTAGGTGAATGAATGTTTTTATCTTTTTTATTATTTTGGACATTCACCCATACCCGATCTTGTTCTTTGCTTAACGCAAAAGCGAATGCCTCACCTCCAGCCCTTTACTATTCTACGCAAAGTTCAAGGCCTCCAACTTTGTACCAGAACTTCACTCGCATCAGAGGGTTTGACACTGCCAGTCTTTGTTTGGCCGAGTCGGACCCCCACCCCCGTACTCTTCCACGCCTGCCAGCACCAATTGCGCCGGTGCTTGGTCAAGTGAACCAACCATCGCCACGTCAGATGTGGTTTTGTCAAACACGAATGGATGGTTGTGATAATTTCCAAATGCCATAGGTGAACACAATGTACGGTTCAATGTATTAGGCGCTTACAAAACAATTGACAGTGTTGATAGTTGCACTATATGGGCACAACTTTTGAATTAGTTTGGGCGAAGATAAGAAGCAGTATGGTACTTTGACAACGGAGGGTCACTAGCATGAAAACACCGACACACTCTAGACAAACCAGACAGCAGCGACAACCTTTGCACCAAAATGCAAAACACCAAAGATCCCAAAGGCCAACCTGGTGGTTGATCCCTCAGGCTTGGCAATCCACTTGCCTCCACTGCAGCATGTCGCATTACCACTTGTCACGATGGGAGGCACCGGCTGCCAAGCGCTAATGAATGAAGATCTGTACCAGAAGCTATCGGGGCTCGAGAGCCTTAACATCCATCTCCACCAACAACTCCACATGGGGATGGATGAGCCTCTGGTTTCATGTGCGTGCGAAGCAGTGCTTACTGATAATATTTTGTAACTCTCAAATAAATCCTATATTCGACCGACACTCCTTAAGCCATTCGATCGTGCGAGCTCCAAGGTATCGACGATTTGGATGCAGTTGAACAGTCTGGAGGTGTACTTTATTGCTGCTTAGGTCAACAACAACAAGAAGAAATCTGACCTCGCAGCCTTGCTTTTGCGCGGCACAGCTCTATGTTGGTGGTCTGATTTAAATGCCATCTAACGACAGCAGGAGACTGGTGGAGCCAGACCAACGGCTCATGCAATCCCTCTTACATCAGCTGCCGCATGCGTACTACCTCTGGAGCAGATTAAATCAACCTGGAAGAAATCGATCACGCCACCATAAGCGTGGAACAACTTCACACGCGCTACTGTTGCTTGTTTTGGGAAGCTGAACAAGAATTTCGATGCATGGTACAGACTCCAATGTCTGCGTCAGCAGTATAATATGGCAAAGTTTACTCAGAGTTACCAAAAAAACCATCACCGACAGTTCCCTCACCCCCGACAACTACAACAACGGCCTCAAGTGAGATACTAGGCAATGAATAGCCATTTTGGACATCGAGGCAAATCTTTCATGAATGTTCGAAGTAGCCAATTGCATCAACAGTGCCGACTACAACGCTCGGATGCAAGAATCCAACGATGGGCAGCCCCATGTCCACTGTTCCTATTATGGTGGAGGAAAGTCACAGTCAACGGAAACCTCATCTGTGATTGAGATTAATGTCGCCGATCAACGTGATCAATGGCTCTACTGGACATGTGGGAAGCTGGTTCATATCTCGCGCGTCTCTTGAAAATGGCATCTGCAAACCAAAATGGGGGAGTGGTCACAGAGAAAAATGAGGAGCAGGGGGGTGGCAAAGGACAGGAATAGAGATTGAGGCTCCTGTCCGGTCAGAAAATTCTATGCAGACCAATTGCACATCTTACCATCTCACATTACTATAAACGAGGATCCGTGAGATCACAAAATTTGACAAGGAGTATGAGTACAAACAATCGGCGATACTGCTACATGTACAAGCGAGGGGTTGTAAGAGTCACAAAACGGTACTTGCACTATAAGATGGAGGAGCTTCTAAGAGCTTTGTAAGAAACCACATGGTTCAGAAGCTAGGCTCACGGACAAAACCAGGGGTGTTTGAAGGGAAATCACTGACAAATGTCTGTAGTTTTGTTGAATTTTCAAAACCACTCTGACTTCAAATTGAAGATGTATACAACGTAACAGTATAGAGAACTAGCCCAATGAGCAACAATAAAAATCATCCTCGGTTGAAATTTCCTGTACCGCCATAATTCTCAGGTGGACTGGAACCAACGGATCAGTCTATGTCGGCATTGCTGGCAGAAAAGTACATATACTCCTGGTCGGGTGACCCACGATGAAACAACAATTAGGGGTTTCAGCAGAGGTGGGAGCAAGAGATGAATTTGTAACAGCCACAAAATGCCAACCAATATCTCTGGATGTAGCCAGGAGGTACCTCGAGCGCTGGACTGAAGCGTGGCTAGTTCACGTGGAAGCAAGAAAAGCATAATAAATTGTAGTTTTCAAGAATATGACAACAACCTTGACACCTGAGAAGTTCACGGCAGTACCTGAGGAGTTTCCCGACGCACTTTCCAGAGAGCTGCCTCTACAACAAAGCATCAACCATCCGATAGACCTTAAGCCAATCAGAAGAATGACATGTAATGTGACGTATTGGATGAGCGATTGCGAGCTGACCGAACTCAAGAAGCAACAAAATTCTCGGTGAGGGATTCACCAAACCTTCCATGTCATCATACATGGCACCCTCTTCTACGAGGAGAAAAAACTTTTGACCAACTTCGTGGGACCCGAATTATCACTAAAATTGACCCGTGCAACGGCTATCATCATATCCAAATATCTAATAAGGACGTCAAGAAAACATCATTCTATGCCAGATACAGGCACTTCGAGTTCACTATCGTTCTGTTTGGACTCGTGAATACTCCCACAATATTTATGGCGGCAGTGAATTGCGTATTTTGTCCATATCTCGATGACTTTGTCGTTGTATACCTTGACGACATCCTGGTGTACAACCGCACCAGGGAGGAGCACAATGGACATCTTAAAAATGGTCACAGTATTATACAAAGAGAGACATTTTTCTATAAATGTCTCAATGTACAAATTTGGTCGCCGTTTGATGGAGTTTTTGGGCCACATTATCAACGACAAACGATGACCATGGACCCAAACAGGTGGAGGTAGTCATTGATTGGCCCACGCCCACAAATGTTTGGGACGTCCAATTATTTCTAGGCTTCTATAACTACTACTGTAGATTTCTAAAGGATTACGTTGAAATGTCAGCATCTCTCATCGATATCACATGAACCAACAAGTGGAATTGGTGGGACAGCAAACAAGAAGCATTCAACTCTTTTAGAAATGCTTTGACCTCAGCGCCAGCCTTACCATTGGCAGATCCAACGGTAGACTACGTCATGGTCGTCGACACGTCCAGTTGAGCCATCGAAGCCGTTCTCCTTCGAGACAATGACGGTGGAGAACAACCGGTCGGGTATATGTCAAGAGAAATATGCGAGCCGGACTCAACTATGCGGTGCACGATACAGAAATGCTTGCGTTTGTGTACGCTTTCAAGACATGACAATGCAATCTGGAAAGCCAACGATGCATCGTTTTCACTGATCATCACGCCCTAAAATACCTCAACACCCAGCCAACTCTGAACCGTCAACGATCTCGATGGATGGAGTTCCTTGAGTCTAGCTTTGACTATGACATCAAGTACCTACCTAGGAGAACTAATCATGCGGACGCTCTAAGCCGATGACCTGATTTGATGGCCGAGATCAACACGTTGCTCATTGAACAAGACCCGTACCTTGCGAGGCTGTTCCTGAAGGGTCACGAGGAGTTCGGTGGGTACGACAAGACCAAGTACTGGTTTGGCGACCTCTACTGGCGATGGTGATTCACTCGTCTAGTCTTTGTGCCACCAAACGAGGAGGTATAAAGAATGCTATTGGAGGAATGCCACGACAACGGTCCACAAAGAAATTTTGACGAGGACAAGACGCTCAAGAAGATAGCAAAATAGTATTGGTGGGACAATATACAAACCAACGTGTCAGCCTTCTACAAATGATGTGACACCTGTCAGAGACCAAAATCCTGTCCCACGAGGCCACCTGGTCTACTCCAACCCCTGCCTTTTCTGCCGGAAACGTAGGCGGGCATCAAGGCCGACGTGACTATCCGCCACTCTCAAGGGTTGTGACGTCATCCTCATCGTGGTGGGGATATTCTCCGGAATGTTGCACTCCATCCCAACTACCACCATCACCGCAGAGGGAACAAGGAGTTTGTTAAGAGATCAAATCGTACGGTTGCACTGGTGCCACATACTATCATCAACGACAGAGACGACTGTTTCACTAGCCATTTTTTGCATAAACCGATGATACGCTATGACATCTGATCTATCTGTCAATGGTGCTCAATACTCAAACAAACGGGGAAACGGAGTAGACCAATCAGACGCTCAAACAAATTCTCCACACATTATGCAAGACGTACGGCAATGATTGGGCAGCCAAGTTGCCGATCGCTGGACTTGCATACAACTCCACAACGTTCACCGCAACTGGTAAAATCCATTTCAAAGTGGTCTACGACAAACTTCCCACCACACCGATTGTATTACAAAGTCAGAGCAGCATCCTGGTGGTTGACATCCACCGCAGAGACTTCTCACGGCCAACCCTCGAGAAGTCACGAGCGGCTATGAAGCGAGCGGCCGATTGACATCGCAATGATGATGTGTTGAGCGCTGGGGATTGCACCCTCCTCAGCTTAGTGAACATCAAACTCCGAGGACAAGACTTTTCAAAGCTCAAATCCTTCTGTTTAGGGGCATTCGAGATCGAGTGAATGATAATCTTTGTTTTCGCTCAACTTTGCCTACCCGGTAGCATGGCAATTTGTCGTGTCTTCTACATCAACAAGCTCAAATAGAACCAGGACCCGAATACAAATTTCCCTTGTAGAGATGTCACAACTCCACCTCCTGTACAAATGGATGGGGATTTGGAGTACATGATTAAAGACTTCCTTAAACATCGACGATGTAGAAAAACAACTGAGTGTGTGGTGAAGTGGCACGGACAGGACGTTGCGCACAATAGCTTGGAGCCCAACGACAACCTCCAAGACGTCGATCACCCAATCGATGGCTATTAACCTACGTCTACTAACGCTGGTGCATGGCAGCTAAAGGGGGTGAGGAGTGATACGTCCCTAACATACACGGGTCCCTAAACATAGCGAGTGGGCAATTTCGCTCTTATATTTATGGCTCACTGCGTGATGAGTTGAAGAATTTCACGCCAATTGGTCGAGTGAGTTTTGGCTTCCTACCCTGCCCTCACCTGTCGTGTTCCGTTCCAGAAGTTTCTGACAACTTTGACCACATTCCATAATGGTCAAAGGAAGTGTTGTGAACCATATTGATGTTTTGATATATTTCCGTCGACTTCTCGATGGCATTGGACCTTTAAAATGATGCACGTCCAAATTCTCGAAGCCCCAACATATGCCTCATTCTCAACGGTGCTCCCAACATATGCCTCACTCTCATTCTCGGCATATATATGTGCTCGAACTCACTTGATAATTGTAATTGAAGTACACTTTCTCCTTTACATAAATTATCAAATTTCCCAATCCCTTCAATCATCTTTTGTCCCACACCTCATCCCTGCAAACCACCCATGTTCCGCTCGGCGTAGCAATACATGTGCTCAACTTGTTTGAAATTTGCCATAAAAGTAATCATACGATTGAATATAAATCATCCATTTTTCTTAATTCATGGGATCGCATAGCAATCCACACCTCATCCATGTAAACCACCCACAATCTGCTCGGCGCAACACATTAGATGTTACGCCCAGACGTACACGAGTCCCTAATCTTCCGGGTGGGAATTTTTTTCATTACACAAATAGCCCACCGCGCGTCGAGACCTCAATTCTCGCTCCAACGGTCAAGGATAATTGGGCCAACTGCCCTTGTCCTCTGGCAGACATTCTCGCACCTTCTGACAATTTTGACCACTTTCAAGAATCGACAACAAAATTGTCACGACCTTTCGGTCGACTTCTTGACGTATCAAGAAATATCTCAGTTTATAGAGATGTATCTTGTATTTTTGCCGTCGATCTTCAAACCCCCCCGATTCCTCGGCAGAGCTTCTTGACCCAACCACTCACGTCGCGAGTCCACATGCATCGCTCGACGATCGACCCAACGACCCCGACTATATCTTATTCGTAACTCGACACTTGTATATATGTGTTTGATCATTTCAACACTTGTCATCGAAGTACAATAATCGCAATTTTTTTACCCATGTGTTCCAGTTTCTCAATCGTATTTTGCCTCACAAATTTTACCTATTCACCATCTACATTACGTTTGGCATGACACCTGGTATCAGAGCGCAGCGGTGCCGGAAAGGCATTCGACTACTTTACCCATCCGGTGGACTACCTCGCACAAGCCATAAGCGCATCTCGCATGTCAAGACTTTGGAGACTTCACAGCTATGACATGAAGCGGGCGAGCGCGCCCAACGACCAACAGCAGGTCTTCGGCGATGACTTTGGCGATGGAGGAGCAGAACGTACGTATGCACACAAATCCTGAAGCTCTAGTGAACACTGGCGTAGCAGGCTATGCGGCAGTTTGATCAATCCCTATGGCTCCAACAACCAACCCGGTCGTGGATCCTACTGGGGTAAAGCAGCCACCCCTACCGACAACCCGGATGATGATAGCACGAACGACAGGTGGCACCGGACGGCAAGCGCGGATGAACGAGGAACTGGCAAACCGTATCTCCGCACTTAAAGGGATCAACAACCATCTGCTCCAAGAACTCAACGTCGAAATGGAGGCTCTTTGCAATGCAAGTGCACAAGAGGCGGTGCTTGTTTAGAGAAATACCCAACTCTCAAGCAAACCCAAGTTTCACTGGCCCCTCTAGAACCATTTGATCCTGCAAATTTTTAGGTAACAACTGTTCGGATGTGGCTGACGAGTCTAGAAGTGTACTTGACTGCTACTAGGGTCAACGACAATCAAACGAAGATTGACATCATGATCGCACTTTTGCATGGCACGACACTAAGTTGGTGGTTTGATCTAAAGGCCATCCAACGGCAGCAAGAGACCGGCGGAGCCTCATCAACGGCCAACGCCACCCGTCTCACATTTACGACCACAAGCGTTCTACCTTTGGAGCATATCAACTCGCAATGGCAAGACGCGCTGAAGCCACCATCCAACCGGAACAAGTTCTCACACGCAATACTCGCTCAATTTGGATGGCTGAACGAGAAGTCCGATGCTCGATACAAGCTCTAGCATTTCCGTCAGTAGTCTAGCATGGTAGAATGCACACTAAGATTACGCAAGATTATCACTAGCGTAGACATTGCCTCCGACGACCTCCGTTCTCACTACAGTAATAGCCTCAAGAAAGACATACTGTGAGCGATTGCCATTTTCGACAACCAAAACGAGTTATCGTGGATGGTCGTAGCAGCAGAAATGATCGACAATGCCAATTTCAACGCTCGGATCCACGAATCCTACAGCTAGCGACCTCCCAACCACAATTATCGTTTGAACGGAAAAACACAATCGGTGGACTCCTCGACTCAGATGGAAGTATACGCTGTTGACTATAGAGAGACGTGCACCTACCACAACTACATAGAATTTGGGTATATCGCTGGCAACTGTCAAAGAAAGTAGCAGGCCAAAAGGGGGGGGGAAGTTACAGAAAAATGAGTTGGGAAACGGCAAGGGGCAGGAGTGAAAGGCGCGAATTTTGTCCGAGAGGAGCGATGTGCGTCAATAGATAACCCATCTAAACAGCCTGCGGTGCCGCAGAGGGTTTCTGAGATCGCAAGGCTTGATGAGGGATACGAGGACGACCAACCGGCGACATTGCTAAAAGCGCAACCCCAAGGTCACAAAAGTCACAGAACAGTACCAACACTATTGGGGAGGAGGAGCTTTTCACAGTTTTGTAAGCAATGACATGGCTTGCACACCTTATCAGGGGTGTTTGAAGGAAAAATAGTCGACGGGGGATTGCAAATACGAAGACTCCGAGAACCATTACCACTATAAGTGGAAGATTTGTAGAATGTAATGGTCTAGAGATCCTGTCGAATGAGTGGCCACAAAATCATTCTCGAACGAGACTTCCTGTACTGACACAATCCGCAGGTTAAGTAGAATAGCGTTGTCGTCTACGGGGAAATCAACGGCGCCAAGCGACAACTTTCGTACGTGGGGAAAAACACAACGGTGGAAGCAACAGAGGTGGAAGCAGCAGAGGAAGCCGCATCGACCAAGAAGCAACAACATATGCAACGGATACAACTCAATGTGGCCAAGTATTATATACGACGAGGAGCTCGTGAGTGGATCAAATGTTATAAACCAGTGGAGGAAGCGGAAGTGGCAGCAGCTGACTCATCGGCCTCATCAGCCTCATCGGCGTCATCGGCATCAACAAAGTTTGTGACGGTACCCAACGAGTTCGCACCATCCGAGAGTTTGCAAACGTCTTCCTTGACAAACTCCCACAGACTTACCACCTCAACATGACACCAACCATCACCTCGAGCTGAAATCGGGCAGCCCATCCACGGCCTATCGAATGAGTGATCACGAGCATATGGAGTTGAAAAGGCAGCTCAACAAGATGCTCGGTCAGGGATTCATCCGCCCATCCACGTCATCATATGTCGCACCTGTACTGTTTGTGAAAAATAAAACCGGTGAAATGCGGATGTGCGTGGACTACTGGCCGTTGAACGATGCTACCATCAAGAACTGCTATCCTCTTCCCCGAGCCGACAAACTTTTTGACCAAATCTGAGGGGCTCGGTTTTCACCAAAATCAACCTATGTAGCTCGTAGCACCAGATTCACATAGTTGATGCCGACATCGAGAAGATGGCATTCCAAACTTGCTTCGGGCATTTTGAGTTCACTTTCATGCCGCTTAGACTTACGAATGCCTTGGCGACATCTATAGTGGCGATAAACAACACCTTTTGCCCATACCTTGACGATATCTTGGTGTACGGCCGCACCCCGAAGGAGCACATTGGACATCATCGAAAAGTCCTCGAAGTTTTACAAAGAGATTAACTTCTTGGTAAACTATTAAAATGTGACTTCGGTCACCGTTCGATCGAGTTTTTGGGTAACGTCGTCAATGGCGGGCGGATCACAATGGATCAATACAAGTGGCCGTAGCTGTTGATTGGCCGACGCCGACCAACGTTTGAGACGTTCAAGTTTTTCTCGGATTTTGCAATTACTACGGCCGCTTCGTATGGGATTGTTCCCGAGTTTCAGCGCCTTTCTCCGACCTCACTCCAAAACAAAATGAGTGGCAGTGGGGAGACATCAAACAAGAAGCATCCACCATTTTGCGGAATGCTCTAACTTCGGCGCCACTCCTACGATTAGCCGATCCATCGGTCGACTACGTCATGGCTACAACCGCCCCAGATCGAGCCACTGGCGTGGTCCTTCTATAGGACCATGGCAACGGAGAATAACCGGTCCCATACATGTCACAAAATATGAGAGGACCGGAAATCAACTACGTCGTACAGGAGAAGATGCTTGTGGTCGTACATGCATTGAAAACGTGGTGATTCCAGCTTGAATGCTGCCGATACATCATGCGCACCGACCATCATGTGCTGAAATATTTGAGGACGCAGTCGAACCTTGGTCGAAGTCAAACCCTGTGGATGGAGTTCCTCGAATCCGGGTTCGACTACGATGTTGAGTACCGGCCAGGCGGAACCAACCCAACATATGCGCTCAGCCGCCAACCAGATCTGATGGCTGAGGCTGGAATGGTAAAGCTAAAGGGAGTTCCGTATCTTGAGCAGTTATTCACGCGAGGCTATGACAAGTATGTCGGGTATGACAAGGCCAAATTCTGGCGTGACGCACCTTATTGGCAGCGATGACTCACTCGCCAAGTGGTCGTTCCCCTGAATGATGCACTATGCCGCGTGCTCCTCAAAGAGTGCCACGACACCGGTTTACGGGGACATTTTGGAGAAGACAAGACGCTGAAGAAGCTGGGGGAAAACTGCTGGTGGGACAAGATGCATTCCGACGTGGCCAACTTCTCCAAATCCTGCAACACCAGTTAACGGCAAGAATCCCATCGCACGCGGCCACCCAGACTTCTGCGGCTGCTTCCCATTCCAATGGAAGCGTGGACCGACATCTCCATGGACATTGTCACAAGACTACTAGTCACACCCGAGGGATTTGACACAATCCTCGTGGTTTTCGACATGTTTTCAAGAATGTCTCATTTTATTCCAATAACGACCACTGTCAACGGCGAGGCAATAGTGAGGCTGTTTTTTAATAACATCGCCAGCTACACAGCATGCCGAGGACCATCATGAGCGACAGGGATGATGGATTCGCCAGTCGTTTCTTATGTAAACTCATTACTCGCTACGAGTGTCAGATCCAGCTTTCAAGGGCGTTCCATCCTCAAACCGATTACTAGACTGAGCGGACCAATCAGACGCCCGAAAAACTTCTCTGAACATTGTGCAAACCTCATGGGATGGATTGGACGCAAGAACTCCCAACCGTCGAAATCACATACAATTGGACAAAATGGTATATGGCACCCTTCCCGCCACACGAGCTGGACCATACAACCAGAGTAACATTTGCGCGATTGACATCCAATGTCGCGACTTCTCCACAATCTGGGATGAAACACGGGAGACACTTGCAACGACACAAGCGGCAATGAAACGAGCAATTGACCGACATTGTAGCGACGATGTTTTTGACGCTAGCGATAAATTCCTTCTCAGTTCGGCCAACATCAAACTTCGCAGGGCCGACTGTCCAACGCTCAAGCCTGGATGATTGGGATTGTTTGATATTGAGCGCATGCAAACCCCCGTAGTTACGCGGCTCAAACTCCTCGACACATGCAAGTTCATCCGGTGTTCCATATCAGCAGACTCAAGCACTACCAAGACCCCGGAGAGAACTTCCTCAGCAGGGATGTACCCCTCTTCCTGTGCAAGTGGACAAGGACATAGAATACATCATCGAGGACATCCTTGGCCATCGACGACGTGGAAACGCAACAGAATATCTTGCCAAGTGGCACAACTACAAAACCACGCATAAAAGGGAACCCTACGACAACCTCCAAAATGTCGATGACCTGATCGACGGATATTACCGCCGTCACCGGGGCACATCTCCACAGGCGTTGGGATGTCAGAGCTAAAAGAGGGAGAAGTGTCATGTACCAAAAGTGCACGAGTCCCTAATATTTCATTACACAAATAGCCCACCGCTCGTTGAGACCTCGATCATCACTCCAAATGTCGAGGACAATTTGGCCAATTATCCTCGTCCTCCGACAAACCTTCTTGCACCTTGTGACAACTTCGACCACTTTTGAGAATCGACAACAGAAGTGTGACAACCTTTTTGTCAACTTCTCAATATATTGAGAAAAATCTTGATTTATAAATATGCATCTCGCATCTTTTGCCATTTATCTTTGAAGCCTCCCGATTCCTCGGTGGAGCTTCTTGATCCAACCATCCACGACGCGACTCCACACACATCACTCGACTATCGACCCAACGACCCCAACTATGTCTCATTCGTAACTCAACACTTGTATACATGTGTTTGATCATTTAAATACTTGATATTGAAGTACACTTACAGCTAAGAAGAAATTGCTCAAGTTTCCCAAATTCTTAACCGTCTTCCGTCTCGCAGCTTTCACCTCTTCACCATCTACGCTCTGTTTGGCATAACAATAGATACTATTTAGGTTTACAGTCACAGGGACGTCAATGGATTGAGTATAAATGAAATTACGTTTAGAATGCCGACCCCTCCTATTAGGTTATATGTGACCCTCATGTACCCCTCCGTCGGAACAATGAGCCCCCTCCGCCCCTCCGTAAAAACAATTAGTCCAATCCCTCGAAACGAACATATTGGGAAGAAAAACATAACCCCATTTTCACATGACAAAAAGTACCGTGAATCAATAAATGTAAAGTACAGAAGAAACAATGTTCTCACCGTCATACGGTAGCATGTGACTCACGTGCATGCACGAAATCAAGTGCAAAACCTTTAAAAAGTGTAATAAAATGACCAGCAAACCCTTTCGCAACATGAAGTGAATAATATGTCGTCACATTGGCTGTTCGACATTTTCGAGGGGTACATAAGGCTTACTGTTATGAGGCAGGGGCGGATGAGGCTTACCGTAGTGTTCCGTAATTTCGTGGTCCAAAATAATTTTAGGGGTGTAACATAAGTTCACACCTGATTTTGCATTGTTTTCCCATTTCATAATTACTACAAAACTACCCTAGGTTGTAACTTGAATTTTGTTTTGGAGTGCTCTATTTTGGAGGGTTTTTTTTTTCAGGCAAGAGCGACTGATTCGACTCTGTGCTGCGTGCAAACTACTGGCCGATCGAGTTCGTGCATGTTTCTCTCTTGTCTGCCTCCGACAGGGGACAGGCAAGCGAGAATCTTGATTTCGTGCCATGCTGTCGAGAGTGGACGACGCACACTACCAGTTATTGTCGGGCCACGTGGGTGTCGAGTAGCACGACTTGGGCTGGACGAAATATTTTTGCGTATTCAAAATAAACCAAATAATTTTGAACCCGTATCCTAAATAGGCATATTTCACAGCAAAAAAAGATAATTAATAACAAAATTACGGAACTCTACGGTATTTTTCTCCGGTAGGGGCGAATGGGGCCTTTGTTCTGGCGAAGGGACGGATGAGGCTTATCGTTCCGACGTAGGGGCGGATGAGGCTTATCATTCTGACGAAGGGGCGGATGGGACTTGTTGTTCCGACACAAGGACGGGTGGGACTTATTGTTCTAAACGAGGGGTATATGGGCGTTCCGCGCATGATATGATTTCAGTCCATTCTACAAGTAAGGTTTATTACTGATATCAAGGGTTGCATCGTTACCACTCGAAAATCCAAGGGGATAATGGACATTTGTTCTCCAGGTTGTCGAGGAATGGTCAATATCCTTAAAAGGGGACAAGTAGGGATTACCCACAAAATTGTGTGTATGTCCTGCCCGGTGTTTGGAAGAATAAAACTACTCTACCCGGTATATGGAAGAACATGACGCCTGTAGCAGATTGGACAGAATCCTTGGCCGACTAGGCCAAAACCGTGGTGCTTTAGGGTCTCAGACCCTCAAGCCATCCCGTCCAACCGTCCACAGTCCCAGGTGACCCCGCTCGAGCCACGTGGCTCCTTTGACCGGTTGGTGTGGCACTGCCACGCTACACCCCCCCCGCTAGGACTGAGAGCCGCCTCGGCATCTCCGGTAATCCCGAAGTGGGATTCGAGCCCTGGAGCTCAGATACCAATGTAGCGGATTGGATGGAATCCTTGGCCGACTAGGCCAAAACCGCGGTGCTTGAGGGTCTCCGACCCTCAAACCATCCCGTCCAACCGCCCACAGTCCCAGGTGACCCCGCTCAAGCCACGTGGCTCCTTCGACCGGTCAGCGTGGCACTGCCACGCTACAACGCCCCTATCCAGTGATCTGAGAATATTGACGTCTTACCCATGAACAGCGAGAAATCGCATCATGCCGACGTTCCATGCGGTGCAGCACCGACATGCTGACGTCATCAAATTCTGTGAACATTCACGAACCCCTCATTCAAGGGGTTTGTGAATGTTCATGGTGGGAGTTTGTGTATGGTTCGCATGGGGAGTCCGAGTCTCCCCATGCGTTGAAAGGGAACCTGCTGGGCCCCGCTACCGTGGGGCCCAGCAGGTGCCCGCACAAAAATAAAACCCTAAACCCCTAATGTAATTATGGGTGTGCTTTGATTGCGGTTTTAATGCTAATAATGGGAGGGTTTGCGTGTGAGGGGAAAAAAAGGAGAGTTTCCGCTGGATTTCGAAAACAGACGTTTTTGCTCGATTGCGATTGAGCGATGACTTTTTTTTTTCCCTCGACATGCAACCCCCTAGCTTGATGTAGGGTTTTATGTTCTGCACAAAACATACAAAACCTTAAAACAAACCAGGGGGTTGCGCGTGGAAAAAAGCAAACAGGTCATCGCTCGATCGTGATTCTCGCGTGAGAGCGAGAATAGTGAGGGGGTGGACATGCCCCACCTCGCTTCGCTCGACTAGCGGTGCATGCCGGTGATCGATCATGGTGAAGCGAGTGGGCAGGGGAATCTTTTTTTTTTAAGTCGCTAACAGGGCAACAATTTTTTTGTTCGCTGGGTAGGGTGTTCCTGACCCCCTCACCAATTGGGTAGAAGGGCTATTTGGCCGTCCTCAAAATCATGGGGTGATTGTTTCTAGGATAAAACTATCAGAGGTGCCTCTTTCAACCCCCTTCTTGACGCGGGCTGCCTTCCGCCGGAAGTCGTGGCTGGATGATGCCTTAGCGCTTCCTGGTTGATTGTAGGGGCCTGTTTTTGGAGCGCCGTCCTGTTTAATGCCTGTGTGAGGGGGAAACGATCATGGTGAAATCCATCAATATCACCATGGAGGGGAACCGATGGATGGAAAAATATTTATTTCCTCGGATTTCGACACATGTCACCACCGGTGAAATGTGTCCAAAATGTTCGATAGCAGAACAATGAAGAATAGATTGACAAATCAAGAACACAGAACATGTCTGGTAGACCAATGGGAGCACCTCAGTTTTTGCACGATCTGTAGCTTCGATGTTCCTCACGGTTGGGGTATTTTCGAGTATAATTCGTCGGTGCTTGTGAATTGGAGCTGAGTCCACGCAAAATCTCGGCGAGCCTGCTGTGAAAACACCAACTACGGTATTGATTAGCATTGCCGATAATTTTGCCACTCGATCGGGATATGCAAACATCGATTCTAACAGTAGCGTGACCTAGTAGGTATACCGCATCGTACGAGGCATCAAATAGACATGAAAATCCAAGGACGGCATTTTTCATGGTCAAGTTGTCGAAATAGGCACATGCCTTCGTCGTGATTTGAACTCGTCAGTTCGCATGCATGCGAGGCGCAAACGACGGGCGACTTTCTAAGTCGCCCCCATTCTCGCTCGACCATGTCTGAGACGTCCCCATTCTAAGAAAAATGACTAGATCGCCCCCATTCCGAAAAGTCATAGCCAGGTCGCCCCCACTTTTGGTGCTCCGGGGAATTATGGGTACGATGCCCAGTACGGATGAAATATTATCAACGTCTTGCCCCCTCTTAAAAGTGGGGGCAAGGTGACGATAATATTTTGTATCGCACACTGCTAAAAATCAGTTTCAATAAAATCGAACCGTACATCGTTCCGGACACTGTGTCCACCCTGTCCGCCTTCCAGACTTGCTCGCATCTTTGTCGTCGACTTTTACATGTTACGTGTTAGGCTTTGTATAAATATATTGTAATCTCATAGGGCATCTGTTACAGCGGAGAAAATGTCGACCATACTACATTAGTAAGCTTCCTTTTGCGTTTCCTGGCGAGGACAAGGGAGATGTCGCGATGGACGTACGAGCATGGACAGCGAAAGCTGCCCATGCTCGTACGTACATCGCATTGTTTCGAGAATTCTCTTTCAAACACGACCCCGGAAGTCATCGATTCGAGCCAGTCTAGGGACGCGTACGGTTAGAGACCATACCGTCGAGGACGCGAACTAAAAAAGAACGTTCCATCCGGGGAAAAAAAAAAAAAAACATCTCAGACGGCTACCTAAACCGCCGCCGAGCGAAAACAGCGGTATTACGTTACGAAAAAATCTTTGAATAGCCACGCGAGAGAGAGAGTTTTCATGCGTGAGGCATTATATGTGCATTGGACCTCGATGCCTACACACAATATCGCACAAAAACACGCCCCGACTTCCCACTGTTCAGGTTCGGGGGAACTACGTCGGCCGACGCCTACAAAAAACCAAGTTACGTGAACACCACCATCTAGGATCACTGGAACATGTCGGGCCAAGAGCACAGGAATGTCGCAAAACGTTGCATACATGCAAATGAAGCACGAGTATGAAAATAAATACAACATAAACAAGTTAGCAATGTTGTAAACAAAGTTTACAACGGGTTACATAGTAACCAAGTTATCGCGTATACATGGTGCACATTTGTAGAATAAGTAGTATAGAAGTTCAAATATCCATATCCATGTGCCTCTACTATGACATATGAATTGGTGTGTACAAACCTCGTAGTCGAATCAAACTTAATAAAGAGCCTTTTAGAGTGCCTTTCATAAACTTGAATCATCTTCAGTTTTTAATTAGATCTTAGTAGTATTATGAATATTCTTCTTTTAAAAATGACAAGAAGATAATAAGCATTGGTAAAAATAAGTATCACACACATATTTATGTCTGTTTTAAAGGGTAAACCTAAAACGTAATCTTGTTCAAGTTTTTGTTCTTTGTGTGCTTTTCAATGCTTACCACCTTGCAAAAAAAAATGCAGGAGGGTTGCTTCGACTGGTACTTGAGTTCCGGTTGGGACAACCCATCGGAAAACTATCCATATGTATATCTATAGTTATATCTATCAGTTCCTTTACACCTCATCCATATATATGTCTAAATCCATATAAGCACTAATTTTGTGCGTAGAATATATCAATTTGTACACTTTTGTTTCTCTTAGAAACCCGTATTTTTTCAGGTTTAACTCTCAATTTACTTTGTTGTAGCCTCTCTTCTCATTAGTCAGAGACCAGGGGTAAAACGATGGTTGAACTTCGGGTACGACCTGGCACCCAAAAAACATATTCGACCTAAGTTCTGGTCAACACCTCCGATTTGTTGTTTGTGTGGTTGAGGGGGCCTGCACCTTATCCGTTCGTCGTGGGTGGATGCAGGCGACGCGAATGAGAGGACGAGGACACTTCGAGGCTGGGGCAGATTAGCTGTCGCTTCTGCCTACCCGTCCTCGCGAGCGCAACGGCAGCGCATGATGCACCTTCTTTCCAGCCGCTCCCAGCCTCTCTCAGCCGCTCTTGATTCCTACAGCGCTCCAAGTGGTGTTCTCCCGCAATCACCGGGATTCTCTATCCTCCAGCTGGCTTCATCATGAAGACATCACATATCACGGATGCCAGCTCATCTATGCGCTGGATATCCGCGAAGAAACTCATGCAACCACATCACCCCAGGCGCCGGGGGTCCCTGAGCGCGTCGCCATCGCTGCTGACTCTACCTTGGAGAGCATCCTCTCATGGCCAGTCGTCCAGCTGGTCTCATGGGCCATGGCAGATCTGGTCGTGCCTCATGATATTCCTGCTCGTGCTTCTCACACAGATCAGATGTCAACCATCACCGCTAACAGGCTGGAATGCATCCCGTCATGGCGTTCTCCCGTCCATGAGTGCTCTGAGTTCATATCGGAGATCTGCCTCATCGTCATCTAAGATGCCAGCTCTGGATTTTCTCAGACAGCCACGCGAGCTTCGTGTTCATGATACATCGATTCCCCATTCCCGTCCTCAGAAAGTCTGTTTTTCATTGGCCATCATATTCATATTTCACTTCAGACAAAATCCGAAGTCGGAGCTACTTTGCGGTACCAAGGTTGCAAAAAGCCCTCCAAAAAATCGGGTCAAAAAGAAAAAAAGGAAAAACCCGGAGGCGCCTGGTTTCCCGCTCCTGGCCTCCCCCAGGTCTCGTCCTGGTGCAGTCTGCGTGGTCCTCCTACAGACCCGCTCAGTCACACAACTCATTCATAAACTCGTCAGAGAGCCTTCAGAGTTATCTCAAGCTGCCGGCTCTTCACTCGAGTACCCCAAGACATTGTTTCCAAGCTCTGCGTCTCCTCTCGACATGGCCTCAGGTATGTTGGCGGCTGCTAACCCGACTCCGTACAGATCGGTATTCTTGCCCCCTTTCCCTTCCCCACCTCCTCCTCCCTCGCATATGTCTGCTACTCCCCCCACCCACAGCCCCGTATCCCAATACGGATGGCAAAACTAAACATTCTTCTACTACTCGAGCCTCATACTTTGGTATGAGAGGACTCACTACTCGGTCTCTACACTCTACTCCTTTCTCAAAGATGCTACTACCACCTCCGTATCCTAACTACCCAACATCTCCGGTTCGGAAGCTAATCCATGCCTGCTTATTCAACTGCTCAGGTCCTTCAAACATGGAGGGTGTTCTCTCCGAAAAGGAGCTTCAGCCGATCAACGGCCTTTCTCAAATGGCCGAAGTGACTGCAGCATTTCCTCAAAGCCATGGAGGTACCCACCCCGATCTCAAGCAAAAAACAAAATCTAAACGGAAACACTCCCACAGCAAAGACCACCTTGCTCTTGCTGAAGGTTGGTTTTATTCCCATATCTCTCAGCTCTGGCTAGCCTCTGACTTTTACTCATCTCCATGCTCCTTCTGTACAAGTACAACTGGCCATGCTGCTAGATCGTCCGGGACGATTTTGCTCCCAAAACCCCCATCCGTGTCTTTCCCTCGCACCGAGGAGCATAGGGCAATTAACCTGAGCCCTCTCGCGTCCCTCAACCGCGACTCCTCTGGTTCTGCCTCAAGTAGCCTGTCAGATGATACGGAAGACAACAACCCGCTTGCGGACCCCCTGGCTGCCGGGAACAACACTGGCGCTGCCAACCCCCCCCCCCCCCCCCCCCCCCCCCCCGCTCCTGCCGTGGATGCTGAATCTGCACGTCGTCTTTTGCTTGCCCGAAACACCGCCCAAAGGACTGCTGTCAATCAGGCAAGCATCAATTTCGAAGGGTGTGTGAAAAAGTTTCACCAGCTTTTCTACCTGATTTTCCCGAACTCCCACGCGAACCTTGGAGATCGCATAGCGAAAGCCTTCTTGGAAATGCTGCATCGTATCCACCCGGGTGATGTTCCGGCCACCACTCTCACTTCTGCAAGGATCTTCTCATCGGAAACTGTCTTTCGTGGTAAAACTCTTATGGCCAAATACTCAGTCCAAGTGGTTGATTACGACGGTGCGATCCCCGCTGTGGCCGTGACCCACTCACCATATATCTTTCAAGCCGCAGGTTTGTTCTTGTTTGCATTATCCAAACCTCTCACGTATTCCACGTCTCTTGTCCTAAAACTCTGTGCCTTCCCCTCAACAGTGCATGAACCTCGGATTGAGGTTTTTATCACCAAGGTGGCTTCACCAGAGTTTGAAGCTCACAAGCTCTGCCACCCCAAGGACCGCACCTTCTCGCTCCGGAATGCTCCCAACTACTTCGGCTTCGAAGACGTGACCCATTTTCTAACCGCATACATCCCGGAGGGTCGGAGCAAGCCCTACATGGCTGGTGTCAAACATCTCCACTGTTTTGTTCAGCCGATCACTGGAATCACTACCTCTACCATTCTCGGTGTCCCTATTCCCCATCTGGACGATCCAGATTTTCTTGACGTGGTCCCGGTTTTCACGCTCCCAGGCAGCTCTCAGCAGATCATTCTGAACTTCTCTGGCCTGGTTTGCAACTTTTGTAACAACAATCATCATTCAGAGTACCATAACCTCTTCCCAGTCACTCGAACCCACCCTCTGAACAACGTACGCACTATCGCAGAAGTGCATGCTCACTGCGGTAAGTCCTACACCTCACCCGGATTACTGTCCCCTTGGCACACTCTAACAACTCTCTCTCCATTGTGCAGACCGTCAGATTGGGAACTCCACCTTCTCAACTCTGTGGCGCACAGACAAGGGCATCATCTTCTCCAATGCTGGCCGCAAAGTCGAACACCATGTCTGCAACTACCTGGCATGCGGAGGATACACGGGCAAGTTGCTCGACGGTCTCCTCGACCACATCAACACCGCGACTCACGAGACTGCCCGCCTGGATTTCAAAACAAACCCAACTCAGGAACGCATAATTGTGAACGTGAACAACGATCTGGAAGTCCTCAAGCGCAAGTTCCACCTGTGAACAAATCAGGTATTTCGCATCTTCCACCAAACTCGCTATATCATTCACTCTCACCGAGTCACGAGTCCTACTCCTCAATTTCCCCTACTGCTTTTCTGATTTGCAGTTCAACCATGGCCAATCAGCATGGTCGTCATACTGGCAATCATCAACAAGCCAACATCCGACAATGGCCCCTTGGAATAAGCAACACTTTTTACCAGCTCTCAGTTGCTCTCGCCAGCTCTAACCTGCAGCCAACATTGGGCATTTTGTCTCTTTCCTGGTATCTACTCTCTCCAGTTCGTAGGGGCAGTTCATATGACTTAGTTTCAGTGGTAGCTAGCTCTAGCTCTCCCCGGGTCTCCCAGCTGTGGTCAGGTTTCTGTAACCTCTACACTCCTAATAAAAGCAAGTACATTCTGTCCTCCAATCCTCTGTCCTCATCCTTCGGGCACCTCACCCCCACACTCTCTTCTCTTGGTGCTCGTCCTCGTGTGTGTATACCTGGCTCAAACATTCCCCAACAGATCCCACTCTCTAATAATCTGTTTCCCCAAAAAATGCGGGTTCAATATCCCCCTGGAAGCCGGTACTTTTTAAAACATCTCTTATTATGGAATCTACCTTTCATCCTCTGGCATCCGCCCTTTGAGTCTCCTTCCAGCACTCTGCTTCTTATAAGCAACTTCTACGGCAGGACAGTACATGACAGCTTCAGTCCTGGTCCACACTCTAAGGGTTCAAATTCCAGAAAATGGGCCAAGCCTACACCCATCATCAGACCATATCCCTCGACCCCCCTCACTCATGCAGTCCTATCCATTCGTTCTTTTTACATACAATCCAGATTCATGGTTATGCTTCTACTCTCTAAGTCTGGTTTTCCAGCAACCTCTCCGGTCACAACAGTCACATTCCCACATCCCAAGTTACCACCCGCACTCTCCGCCCCATCATTCATTTCAAGCAGACCCTGCATCCCCCCACACAAAAACCTTCGCCCGACATCTCTTTCAAAAACTTCACATATTCAAAGCTGCATGCATCCTCACAAGGGTCAAACCAAAAACCCAGTCACCTTCGCATACAACTCCTTCACTAAGCCCATCCTAACCGAGCAAAAATTTTCTCGGTTGTATTTGCACACAACCGACTTTTCTCTACAACATCAGACCTTTGAGTCTATTCCGCAATCCCATCTTCATAACCCCATCCTCCATGAAACCCCTTCTCCTCTCCAGGTTCCTCCTTCCCCTCCATCTCCAGAATTGATTTCTGGCCTTTCCACCTTATCCCCGCTCATCTGTCTGTCTCAGACACAACTTTCAGGGCCGGAGGTACCTCATGTCTCGAAAAAACGCAAAAGCCACTTTCAAACTCATTGGTCCCAAAAGAAGCGGGCACGTCGTACGCCTCGTAGAGGTCTCGCACCCGTACTCGCCTCTAGTGCGACTATCAACACATCGCTCAAACGGAAACGTCTAACAACAGTGTTGATATCTCCTTCTCCACCTCCGACAAAACCAAAGCATGAACAAATGACTATTCTATCCTTTAACATCAATGGAATCTCGGGAGACAACAAAATCCCCCACTTACTTGAACTACTCAACACACATAAACCGACTATAGCCTGTTTGGTAGAAGCACGTCTAGACTCTAAGGAAAAAATAGACAAACTCAGCAAACGCCTCAAAAATTGGAATCTATTGACCACAAATTCAGACTCCCCCCACACAGGAGGCACGGTCCTACTCTTCAACCGTCAACAGCTCGATTTTATCCATTCGAACCCGGCCAACTCCTCCAGAATCTCCCAGCACACTTTCTCTTTTCACAAACTCAGCTGCACCATTACATCTGTCTATGCCCCACCCAACACTAGAGACAGGAAATCGTTCTGGAACACCCTCCATGAATTTCTGACGAACAACCCAACGGACCTCATGGTTGGGGATTTCAACACAACACTGTGGAAACAAGATCGCTCACCTGAAATGAAATCCAAAGACAGTGCACCTCTGCTATCAGTGCTTCGAGAAAACGATCTATCTGACACATTCAGGACTTTCGACCCTAACACAGCCCTTTTCACCTTCTACTCTGCAGCTCATAAATCGTCCTCCAGGATAGACCACATTTACCACTCGTCTCGATTCAGCAATTACATAAAATCGTTCCAACACGTCGCGCTTCCCTCTGTCATCACAGACCACATTGCTGCCCCTCTCCTCACTGTCATGTACAACAACCCTCAACCAAAAGGGAAAGGAGTTTGGAAAATGAACTCATCTCTTCTTCAAAGACCAAAGGGTTTGGATATTATCCGAAAAAATCATGCTGACTCTTGGGAATCCTTCATAAAGGCAATCAAAAGTAACCTCAGAGTCTTCAGTGTGCAAGAATAAAAAAGGACAGTCAGCACTATCAAAGCTACACAAGAGAATCTATAACGCGCACAACAAGCTAAATGCAAATACCCACACAATCCATACTTATCTGCACAAATTCAAAATCTCGAAAATTCTCTATCAAAATATGCTCTAAACACCCAACTTCATTTGCATAATATTGCCCACCTAAACTACTTTGACGGCCTTAAAACTCCAACCAAATTCCTTACTAGCTTCATAAAAGCTAGGAAGCAGGCTGTCCCCATCACAGCCCTCAGAACAAAGGATAACCTCATCACCAGTGATCTTGGCGCAATGCAGCAAATCGTGTCAACCTTCTACCTAGAGCTTTATACTCCTCCACCTTCCAAAGACCCCCGCCCCCCTCTACCGCCCCTACCACAAGTCCCAATACACCTCCTTCAAGCACTATCTGCACCAATTTCCCTGGAAGAAATTCAAGAAGCAATCGACTCTTCCCCAAAAGGTAAATGTCCAGGTCCAGACGGACTCCCAAGTGAATTCTATCAAGCAAATCCTCACAACATCCTCAAAAGACTTAAGAAACTCTTCAATGAATTCCTAGCCGACCCCAGTAGCCACCCAGAGTTTACCAACGCAATCACCTGCCTACTTTTTAAAAAGGGAGACCATACGCTCATCGGGAATTACAGACCTATATCGCTCCTTAACACGGCTTATAAAATACTGGCCAAAATTCTCGCTAACAGACTTAAAACGGTAGTACCTTACATCATTAGTCCTGAACAAACCGGCTTCGTTCATGGAAGAAACATCAAAGATACACTCTCCTATATTTTTTACCTACAACACTGGGCACAAACATCAAATGAGGAACTCTCCTTCGTCTTGGCTGACTTCGAGAAGGCGTACGACACTTTAAACAGAGACCACCTCTATGAGACAATGGATGCCATGGGCTTTCCCCCCATCTTTACTCTATGGATAAAAGCTACACTGACCGACACTAAAACAAGTTTCCTGGTTAATGGCCACCTTTCGAACCAAATCACCACCCTGTCCGGTGTCAGGCAGGGCTGTCCCATTGCCCCCCTTCTTTTTATTATTGGCATGGAACCCTTTAATCAAAAACTTAAAACTAACATCCCGAAACCGTTGCAAACAAAACATATTATCCCAGTTTTTGGAGCATATGCTGATGACACCACTATATACATCAAGGACCAGGAAGCTCTGGACATAGCAACGACCATTCTCTCTGAATGTCGAGACATGACTGGGCTTAAAGCAAATGTGTCTAGAACTTTCGTAATGGCGGCAGGACCCCATACGGAGAACCTCGACAGCTCACTTTTCCCATATACGGATCAACCACAACGTGTCCTCGGCCTCAACCTAGATCAAGATACCTCTTCGATGGCGATGTGGGACAAAATCAAAGACCAATTACAACAGTCAGTGGAGGTTTGGAGAAAACAACACTTCCCCCTCCTCACAAAAAGATGCATCATTAACGCCTACCTCTCGCCCATCTTTCTGTACAGAACAGACATCTGTCCTCCGTCGCCAGAAATGCTCAAGCAAATTGAAAACACAATTTACAATTTTCTCTCCGGTACCAAGAAAGACGGAAAACTCTGTTTTGTCAATAAGAACCTAGCAATAACTCCACAGAAAGAAGGAGGGCTAGGCGTACTATGCCCTCGCACTATCATTCAGGCTCAAGGCGCCATGAGGGTATACAAGCTTCTCTCGCCTACCACTCAATTATGGAAGACAGTCGCATGTATGTCCAACAGCTTCAAAAAAAGAGGTCATTTTTTCCTCTCTCACCCATCGATCCTAAAAAACAAACGTGTCCAACGCTCACGTTGGTTTAACAACCTTCAAAGCTTCCTAGACACAAACCCAATCATAACTCCGCCATCTCTGTGTAAATCAGAAATTTTGGAAGAATATCTCGGCTATAACCGCTTCCTCCTAGGTCCCAAAGGTCGCCCATTCGGAATTGACCACAGAGAATTCTTCCTCTTCGACAAAGAACTCCAGGTTAAACACCTCTTTCCCGAGATAGCCTCGTCTCACTCGTCAAATTTCCACCCTCTTGACACTAACAATTTAACCCAAACAGAACGGAATATTCTCACAAAAGTTCGTCACCATTTACCCAAAGACTGAACCGATATATTACTCGATAATTCAGGAGACGACACAAACCGTTTTGAATTCTGGTGCATCACCAACCAGACATATCAGACTCCTAAACTAATCTACAAAGTCAAAAAGCAGGAAAATTCCTATGTCACGAAGGCTTTTCAAGTCACTTCGAATCTCAAAATAATTGAAACAGAGTTCGAGGAACGCAGCTACGAAACTATCACAGGAATGACCCCAGTTCACGTTTTAAATGAGACCTTTGTGGGTCTTGCAAACAACACCTTCAACCCTGCCTGGAGGGTCGTCAAGATCCAACCTAAACTCATGCAAATCTACGACAGGATTCTTCACAAAAACATTAAACCCCTTGAATATACTGAGAAATGGGCAAAGTCAGAAGCATTTTCCGGTTTTCCGCCCTCCGAATACACTGCAACAACAGATGCAGCGTCATCCCTAATATCTTCTGACATCATCCCGCCTAAAGCAAAAGACAAATCCCTACGTATCCTTTTTCGGTGTCTACAAGTTAGAGAACGACTCAAGTTCTTCCCTCACCCATTCGTGAACATCTGCCCCCTTTGCACTCTTTTCCGAGAAACATTGTGCCATGCTTTCCTAGATTGTGAGCGTATTCAACAGATCGCCCAAAAGCTAATCCGAAGTCTTAATTATATCTGTCAAGATCTCCGGGCCACACCCTTTGTCTTCTCCTCCTCAACCCCAAGATTCTACATTTGGCGACTCCTCCAGGCCTCCTTTTTCTCGGAAATCTGGGCCTATCGGTGCAAAATTGCAATGGACCATCATACTAGCTTTAAAAAACCCACTGCCTTCCTAGCCTCCTTGATCCTACGCTCCTTCGAACAACACATCAACACCTATATTCGCTCACTGCACAATAAAAATCAGGAAAACAAATTAAGGAAAACTTTGTCACACCTTCCTGCTCATCCGCCAATTTGCCACAAAGATTCTACTCTATCCCCTCCTCGTGTAATCATTCATAAATCCCTCAAAGAAATCTGGAACAACAAACCTACCCAACAGGGGGGGCAGGCATTTTAGGGAAGCGGGAAAAACTCAGTCTCTAAACTCCCATTTTCACATGGTTACGACCAGTGGAAATAGATACCTTTAGGGGTGGAGGTTTAGTGGGTGACTTCCTCGTGAGAGGAAGAAGTCCCACATAACCCTACGGATTTTTATCCGATGGGTACCTATACTGGCGTGACTTCAGTCATCTAAGGCACAGCTTCGGCTGTAAGCCTTCACTGTAATGGTGCCAGTTCAAAGGCTGACCACCTCTAAGGCGCTTTCTATTGCCGCACAAAAAAAAAAAAAAAAAAAAGAGTCGCGTGTTGCACGCAAAGCGTGCATAGGGTTACATAGTAACCTACTAGGACTACTGCCGTACTCAAAAGAACTGTCAATGCAAGTGTGCTTGTAATGTTATTGGCTGGAACATGAATCCCTAATGAATGTTTTTGGGAATCTTTCCAAGTCTTGGCCAACATATGTGCTCCTTGTTGAATTGGACATCGTCGACCTAAGATGGAAAGGTTATTGGATATATGAATGTAAAAAAATGACTCCTTGGATATTGCTATGTTAAGATTTAACTTGTGGAGTCCCAGGAGGCCAACCCTCTGGCTTCGTGGATTCCTAGTTATATCCTCCCTTTCAAAAATTCCTCAGTCACTCGGAATTTCCTTTTAAATATGAGCATTGTCTATGAATCAAACATATCTTCATGATCCGTTTCTTTGTCATTTCCTCTTGAGTTCTTTGGTGTCGATTTAGATCCATACCCCCCATCCCAGTAAGTTACGCCGATGGGCAAAAAAAAATCCTCCAATTTTTATTAATCATTGAAACACGCTGTACTCTATGTATTTATTCAGCCCTTAAGATATGGTAGAAACATCTTCACCTCTATTATTTTTCGCCTTTGTCACTTTCTGGCGCCGGGTTCAACTCTCGGTCGTCCCCCACCTCAGTCGGTAACAACCAGGGGTAAAAACAAAAACCTCCACATCGAGGCGGCTCACACCCTTCCATCGAGGCAGCATACCACCTGTTCGTCTCATCCATATCGCATGGATGAGACGCACAGGCATGAACGAGAGGACGAGTCTGGACGAGAACCAGCCCCCACCCACCTCGTCTCTCCCCCCAAGTTTCCCTCAGTGCTGGAAGCGGCAGCGGCCGGGTCGCTAGCAACAGTAGTAGCAACAGTAGGAACATAATGGAGCTGTTGCAGCAAAGTCAGAGGCAGCGGCAAAGGCAGCGGCAGAGGCAGCGACAGAGGCAGCGGCAGGGTCAGCGGCGTAGGCAGCACTAACAGCAACAGCAGCAGGAGTGGCAGCAGCAGAAGCAGCAGCAGCAGCAACAGCAACAGCGGCGGCGGCGGTGGCGCATGGGCATGGGCGTGGACGTGGGCATGGGCGTGGGCGTGGGCATGGGCGTGGGCCTGTGCGTGGGCGTGGGCGTGGGCATGGGCGTGGGCGTGGACGTGGGCATGGGCGTGTGTTTGGGCATGGACGTGGGCACGGGCCGGCGTGGGCGTGAGTACGAGACGGACGGACGGAGGAAAGGAGGGAGGGAGGGAGGGACGGACGGAGGATGGGAGGGCTGAGGGAGGGAGAGATGGAGGAAGGAGGACAGGGAGGGAGCGAGGAAGGGAAGGAGGGAGGGAGGGAGGGACGGACGGAGGATGGGAGGGCTGAGGGAGGGAGAGATGGAGGAAGGAGGACAGGGAGGGAGCGAGGAAGGGAAGGAGGGAGGGAGGGAGGGACGGACGGAGGATGGGAGGGCTGAGGGAGGGAGAGATGGAGGAAGGAGGACAGGGAGGGAGCGAGGAAGGGAAGGAGGGAGGGAGGGAGGGACGGACGGAGGATGGGAGGGCTGAGGGAGGGAGAGATGGAGGAAGGAGGACAGGGAGGGAGCGAGGAAGGGAAGGAGGGAGGGAGGGAGGGACGGACGGAGGATGGGAGGGCTGAGGGAGGGAGAGATGGAGGAAGGAGGACAGGGAGGGAGCGAGGAAGGGAAGGAGGGAGGGAGGGAGGGACGGACGGAGGATGGGAGGGCTGAGGGAGGGAGAGATGGAGGAAGGAGGACAGGGAGGGAGCGAGGAAGGGAAGGAGGGAGGGAGGGAGGGACGGACGGAGGATGGGAGGGCTGAGGGAGGGAGAGATGGAGGAAGGAGGACAGGGAGGGAGCGAGGAAGGGAAGGAGGGAGGGAGGGAGGGACGGACGGAGGATGGGAGGGCTGAGGGAGGGAGAGATGGAGGAAGGAGGACAGGGAGGGAGCGAGGAAGGGAAGGAGGGAGGGAGGGAGGGACGGACGGAGGATGGGAGGGCTGAGGGAGGGAGAGATGGAGGAAGGAGGACAGGGAGGGAGCGAGGAAGGGAAGGAGGGAGGGAGGGAGGGACGGACGGAGGATGGGAGGGCTGAGGGAGGGAGAGATGGAGGAAGGAGGACAGGGAGGGAGCGAGGAAGGGAAGGAGGGAGGGAGGGAGGGACGGACGGAGGATGGGAGGGCTGAGGGAGGGAGAGATGGAGGAAGGAGGACAGGGAGGGAGCGAGGAAGGGAAGGAGGGAGGGAGGGAGGGACGGACGGAGGATGGGAGGGCTGAGGGAGGGAGAGATGGAGGAAGGAGGACAGGGAGGGAGCGAGGAAGGGAAGGAGGGAGGGAGGGAGGGAAGGAGGGAGGGAGGCAGAGGGGGAGGGAGGGAGGCAGAGAGGGAGGGAGGGAGGGAGGGAGGGAGGGACTGAGAGCGTGCGTGCGCGGGTGTGTGCGTGTGTAAGGATGTGCGTGCATGCGGACGTGCGTGCGTGCGGGCGTGCAGATGGGCATGCGTGCGTGCGGGCGTGCAGATGGGCATGCGTGCGTGCGTGCGTACATGCGTGCGTGTGTGCATGCATGCATGCGTATGTGTGTGCTGTGTGTGATTGCGTGTGCGTGTGACCGTAAAAGCGAGAGTAACTACGAAAACGATGGCGACGGTGATGGCGACATTGACGGTGGCAAGCTATAGTGACATCGATGGCCTTGGTGACGGCGATGGCGATGGCGACGGCGACAGCGATGACGACAGCCATGACGACGACGACGGCGACAGTGATGGCAATGGCAACGGAGATGACGATAACGACGGCTGGGTGGGTGGGTGTGGGTGGATGGGTCGGTGTGGGTGGGAGTGTGTGGGTGGATGGATGGGTGCGTGTGGGTGGGTGGATGGGTGCATGTTGGTGGGTGGATGGGTGCATGTGGGTGGATGGGTGGGGGCGTGTGGGTGGATGGGTGGGTGCGTGTGGGTGGATGGGTGGGTGCGTGTGGGTGGATGGGTGGGTGCGTGTGGGTGGATGGGTGGGTGCGTGTGGGTGGATGGGTGGGTGCGTGTGGGTGGATGGGTGGGTGCGTGTGGGTGGATGGGTGGGTGCGTGTGGGTGGATGGGTGGGTGCGTGTGGGTGGATGGGTGGGTGCGTGTGGGTGGATGGGTGGGTGCGTGTGGGTGGATGGGTGGGTGCGTGTGGGTGGATGGGTGGGTGCGTGTGGGTGGATGGGTGGGTGCGTGTGGGTGGATGGGTGGGTGCGTGTGGGTGGATGGGTGGGTGCGTGTGGGTGGGTGGGTGTGTGCATGTGGTTGGATGGGTCCGAGCGTGTGGGTGGATGGGTGGGTGGGTGTGGGTGGGTGGGTGGGTGGGTGGGTGTGTGGGTGGGTGGGTGGGGTTAGGTGGGTGTAGGTTAGTGTTGTGGGTGCGGATGGGTGGTCGTGGATATGCCCGTGGTCGACTCACTCACTCACTCACTCACTCACTCACTCACTCACTCACTCACTCACTCACTCACTCACTCACTCACTCACTCACTCACTCACTCACTCACTCACTCACATACTCACTCACTAACTCATACACTCACTCACTCACTTGCACACTTCCACACTACCACATTGCCACACTCCCACACACACACTCGCACACCCGTACACTCGCACACTAGCACACTCACACACTCGCACAATCGTATACTCACACACTTGAACACTTGTACACTTTCACACTTGTAAACTTGCACACTCTCCCTCACTCACTCGGTCACTCACTGACTGACTCTCACACACTCACCCTCTCACTCGCTCACTTTTACACATACACTGATCCACTCACTCACGCACTCGCTTACTCAGTAGAACACCCCCTCCTCTCTCGCGTTCTCCTCCTTTCCTGATGCTTGCCCTACATGCAACATTTTTTATGGTTGTGCTATAACTTTAAATACATCGTTATGTGATGTGATATGTGTATGCTGTGTTGTGATGTGATGTGATGCGATGTGATGTGATGTGATGTGATGTTGTGATGTGATGTGATTTGATTTCACGTGATTTGATGTCATGTGATGTGATTTGACGTTATGTGATGTTGTGCGATGTCTTTGAACACCCAGGACCAGAGGCAAAAAACGGAACACAAGAAGTGAAGACCGAAGACTGAAGGCCGAAGAGTTGACACCGAAGATGACAAATCGAAGACAGTAGACCAAAAGAAATGACCACGGGCACCCGAGACAAGGACCCCCCTCCCTCTGCCCCCTACCCTGTCTTCCCTGTCCCCGTCCCCTCTCTCTCTCTCTCTCCCTATCTCTCCCTCGCTCTTTGTTCTTTTCTCTCTCTCTCTCTCTCTCTCTCTCTATCTCTCCCTCTCTCCCCCTTCTCCCTTCCCTCCTCCCTCTTCCTCTCATTTTCCCCCCTCTCTCCCTCTCTCTCTCTCTCCCTCTCAGTCTCTTTGTCTGTTTGTCTATCTGTCTCTCTCTCTATCTGTCTGTCTGTCTGTCTGTCTGTCTGTCTCTCTCTCTCTCTCTCTCTCTCTCTCTCTCTCTCTCTCT
>SZWC01000726.1:232911-245065 GCA_023375785.1 Penium margaritaceum
GGCGCCTTCACCCACTAGGCTGTAGGAAGTTGTCCTAAGGAGCATGCACCAGGTAGACTACCAAGAGTAGACCAAGGGGACTTACTCCACAAGGATGAGCAGTGCATGCCTTGTCTCTCTCAGCCTCTCTTCGTGTCGCTTGGGGACTTGCGCTACAAGCGCAGTGCATACCCAGTCTAAATCTTCCGCTGATTGGACCAGGGGCATACAAAGAACATAACAAACTCTCCCTTGCACCTGCGTCCATCTGCGGCTAGATTCCTGCTGCGGCCATGGGCCCAGCGATGCCGGCCACCTGTGAAGTAGGCCGCCCGTTCAGCCCTCGTCTGCTGCGCTCACCATCCCGATGCCCCGTGCCCCTGCCATGTGCAGGTCACTGTCCAGCGGCTTCGTCAGGAAGTCTGCAAGCATCTGCTTGGTCGCGATGTACTGCAGATCCACCACTCCCTTGGCGACGAGGTCGTACGTGTAGTGATAGCGGATGTCGATGTGCTTGGTCCGCCTGGAGAGGGTGTCCTTGAACGCGATGTCCATCGCGCTCTGGTTGTCGATGTGGACGACCGTGGCCTCCTTCTGTGGTGTGTGCATCTCAGTGAGCAAGCTGCGTAGCCACTACGTCTCCTTGCACACCTCAGACAGCGCCACGTACTCAGCTTCTGTGGTTGAGATGGAGGTACAGTCCTGCTTGCGCCTGGCCCACGACACAGTGCCGCCGTTCACAAGGCACACAAAGCCCGAGGTGGACTTCCTATCATCCACGTTGCCTCCAAAACTTGCGTCGGTGTAGCACTTGAGGCGCAATGGGTCTGTTCCTTGAAGGCCGCCGAACTGCAGCCCCATGTGCCGTGTCTTGTCGAGATAGCGCAAAATGCGCTTCACGACCTGCCAGTGGAGTGGCCCAGGGTTGGCCATGAACCGACTGACTAGCCCCACAGCAAAGGAGATGTCCGGTCGCGTGCCAACCATGGCATACATGATGCTACCCACCGCAGACTGGTACGGCACATCCTGCATTTTGGGGCGCTCGGCTTCCGTGCTGGGGGAGTGGGCGGAGGTGAGAATGCACTTCGTGGGGAGAGGAGTGCTGAGGAGTTTAGCGTCTTCCATGCCATAACGACGAAGCACCTCTGAGATGTACTTCGTCTGGTTGAGCTCGATGGTGCCTATAGCTCGGTTGCGATGTATGGCGATGCCCAAGTAGTACTCGAGCTCCCCCATGTCCTTCATCTGAAACCGCCCATGCAGCTTCTCCTTGAGGGCCTCGAGGGTCTTCATGGAGGTGGAGGCCAGAATCAGGTCATCCACGTATAGCGCTACCAGCAACAGCCCCTGGTCATCCGCACGCACATACACACTGGGATCGTTGTGGCAGTGCGAGAAGCCAAGGCTAGCCATGAAGCTGTCCATCTCCTTGTACCAGATCCTTGGGGCCTGTTTCAGCCCGTAGAGCGCCTTGATGAGGCGACACACCTGCCCGGGTTTTGCCTTGACACCCTCGGGCACCTCCATTAGTATCTCCTTGTCAAGATTCCCGTAGAGGAAAGCGGTCTTGACGTCCATCTGGTGGATTTCCATGTTGCGCGCTGCAGCCACAGCCAGCAAGGTGCGGATGGAGGGGAAGGACGCGACAGGAGAGTAGGTCTCGTCGTACTCAGACACTGTTCTCTGCGAGAACCCCTTCGCAACGATCCTTGCCTTGTACTTGTCGATGTTGTTGTCTTGCTTGCGTTTGACGCGTAAGATCCACTTCACGCCTACCATGTGTGCGTTTGGTGGTCTGTCCACCAGCTTCCACGTTCCGCTCTCCTCGATGGAGGCGAGCTCGCTCTCCATCGCCTCCTTCCACTTAGCAGCGTCAGGCTGCGAGAGAGCCTCGGCGATGGTAGCCGGCTCTCCCTGCGCAAGGCACGACCAGCTCAGGCCAGTCCACTCGGCCTTCCCTCCGTCGTACTGCTTCGCAGGCTTTGCTTGGCGCTCACTGCGCCGCAGTGGTGCTGGTGCTGGCTGCTCGTGCTGCTGCTGCTGCTGCTATGCTTCCCCTGGAGGGGTCACTAGAAGGGAAAAGCCACTGGCCTCCGAGGAGGCCTCGGATGTCTCCGACGCGGTGTCGGATGTCAACTCCGCTTCAGCCTGAGCGGACGCTCTCCCTGAATTGGCAGCCTCGCTGTCTATGGCCACTGGCGTCCCGCGCCAGTTAGGCGGGGGTGTGTCACCCGCCTCCAGCAGCACGATCCACTCTCCCTGTTTTGGAGAGTTCTCTGGGTCCAGCAGTTCTCCCTTGCCATGTGACTCTTCCTGGAAGGTCACATCTCTGGAGGTGATGACTCTCCCTGCTGCCTGGTCCCACAGCTTGTACGCCTTGTGCGCGGCCTCATAGCCGATCATCACGCACTTGTGCGCACGTGCATCCAACTTCCCCGCTCCTTGCCCGTCCTGGACTTTGGCCCAAGCCGTGCAGCCGAATGCCTTTAGGTGAGAGGCATCCGGCTTCTTTCCCGACCACGCCTCCTGCGGCGTCATGCGTTCTGCACTATGCTCCTTTTCTGTCCCCTTGCTGCGCAGTGCTACAGCAGGCATGAGGTTGATGAGGTAGCATGCAGTGCGCGCTGCTTCCGCCCAGAAGCGAGGAGGGAGCTTTGAGTCGAACAGCATGGTTCGCGTCATGGCCAGAATGGTCTGGTTCATGCACTCGGCCACGCCGTTGCTCTGCGGTGTGTAGGGGGTAGCAGGTTGGTGGACAATGCCGTGTGCCCGAAGCCACGGCTTGCACCCCTCGTACTCTCCGCCGTTGTTGCTCCGCAGGGCCTTGACCTTCCGCCCGGTTTGTCGCTCCACCATGTCGACAAACTCTTGCAGGCGCTCCAGCACGTCTCCCTTCGTTTTGAGGAAGTACACCCACACCTTCCGAGAGTAATCATCGATGAAGGTGAGGTGGTACTTGGAGCCGCCGTTGGACGTGGTGCGCATGGGGCCACACACATCGCTGTGGACAAAGTCGAGTATGCCCTCTGCTCTGCGACCGTTTTTGGAGAAGCATTTCCGCTTTATCTTCCCTTGCAGGCAAGCCTCACACCCAGCGTTGCATAAACCCTTCAGCTCACACCCCTCCAGCCCGCGTACAAGCTTCTGCTCCTGCATGACCTGCAGGGTGCTGTCGGCCACGTGCCCAAGGCGTCTGTGCCACAGCTTTACAGTTGCTGCTCCCGTGTCTTTAGCCGCCACAGCAGGCGGCATGGATGGTGTCTTGGCGTTCGGCGATGGTGCAGCTTCCGTTACTGCCTCTGCCGTCCCAGCGTGCCCTTCCGCGCTCTTCGTCTGCAGAACGTAGAGCCCATCCGTTCGTGGCACCTTGGCGACAAGGTCTGACGCAGCGTAGGTAATCGTCACGTCCTCGTTCTTGAGGATGACGGCTTCCTTCTGTGTGAACACCACCGTCATCGCGTGATCCGTAATCCGCGAGACGGAGAGGAGGTTCGCGGCGAAAGTTGGCATGTAGACGACGTTCTGCAGCCGCAACTCCTTGNGCAGGCGGCATGGATGGTGTCTTGGCGTTCGGCGATGGTGCAGCTTCCGTTACTGCCTCTGCCGTCCCAGCGTGCCCTTCCGCGCTCTTCGTCTGCAGAACGTAGAGCCCATCCGTTCGTGGCACCTTGGCGACAAGGTCTGACGCAGCGTAGGTAATCGTCACGTCCTCGTTCTTGAGGATGACGGCTTCCTTCTGTGTGAATAACACCGTCATCGCGTGATCCGTAATCTGCGAGACGGAGAGGAGGTTCGCGGCGAAAGTTGGCATGTAGACGACATCCTGCAGCCGCAACTCCTTGTCGGCTCCGTTGAGCCGCGTGTGCACGAACTTCTCTCCCTCACCAGCCGCGTACTCGATGCCGCCATTGGCACACCGGAACTTGGCCGTGGACGGTGTAAGGGACGAGAAGCCACATGCCTCGTGAGAGGTGTGGTAGTCCGTGCCACTGTCGAGCCCGAAGGCTCCCGGCCGCAGCAGCGCAGAGCCCTTGGGAGGGGCCTTGCTCTCGGCCATCATGCTCGTGGACGTTGAGTCCACCTTCTTACTCACATTGCTGCTCCCACCACCGCCTCCTTCCTTCTTTGGTGCGCGACACTCCCGCACCCAATGCCCCGCCTTACCACAGTTGTGGCACTTGCCCTTCTTCTTGCCGCTCTTCCCGCCGCCACTGCCTCTGCTGTTGCCATGAGAGGAGGTGCCTCCCGAGCCACTCGCGTACGTGGCGTTGTTGATGACGCCGTTTTTGCGCCGCATGGCCTCGTTCCGGACAAACTCGAAGACACGAGGGTACGTGAACTCCGACTCCTCCCAACCACCCAAGGTGGTGATCATGGGCCTCCAGCTTGGCGGCAAGGCCATGAGGAGAATCATGGCCTGCATGTGTTGGTCGAGCTGTCAGGACATGGCGCGGGCTTCTTGAAGCAGTCCTTCGAACTGCTGGAGGAAGTCCGAGATGGACTCCCCCTCGCCCACCCGCAGCCCGATGAGACGCTGCAGAATGAAGAGTCGATTGGCGAGAGAAGTTGACTGGTACACGTTCGTCAGCTTGGTGTAAGCCTCAGCTGCCGACGTGCACCCCTCGATGTGGGAGATTAGGGAGGGGCTTATGGACGTGACGAGGAGTGCAAGAGCGATGTCATTCCGCTCTTGCCATCCTGCGTATTCCGTGCTTGCCTCGTTCTCCGGTGCTACCTCCATCCCTTTCAGCATGTTGAGGTACCCGCGCACGCGCATCACAACCTCAAACTGCCATTTCCACGTGCCGAAGGCTGTGCCATCGAAGCGTGTGATGGCGTTGGTCGCACCCAACTCGGCGGGCCATGAGGTGACTGGAACGATCTCTTGACACCCCGGCATGATTGCGGTGTGGTCAAGGATGCTCACTTAGTCTCTGTTGTTCTGCTTCGTTGAGGCCGATGTAGGCTGATGAGGCTGATGACTGCTACAGATTTTCAAGGTGCAGTCCATTGCATACTCCTCCAGCCGATGGTCTCCTAGCTATTGTGGAGGAAGTGCTCCCACAGACACGGGGTCGTACCCACAAGGGCAGAGCGTATCCTCGTTCCTTGTCCGTGGAGAGCAAAAAGTGGACCACGGGTCCAACCCGCGTCCGGTCTCTCACAATGCTTACCTTGGTCCAAGTGGACCGACGATGAAGCAGATGGAGCAGTGGTTTCTTGTCTGCTGCGGAGGTACCTATCACGTGAACTGAGCGGTGGTACAAAGAACCAAGTTTCTCGATCAGTGTGGGCCCATAACCCTTTGTCACTCCGCACTTGGCCACGGTCTAGAGTAAACGGCGCCGACAGGCAAACCGCCGACCGCCCTTGGTATTTCAACCAAGATAGAGATCACCCACTGAGTGGTGTTTCCACACTGAAAGGTTCACTTAGCTTGTCCCAACCGTGGCCGGAGAGTGTTCCAAACTCTCACCCAACTGGCAATGCTACACACCAAAGTGTGCACTTGCACTTGTTCTTTACCCTCTTTCTTGGTGGCCAACAAGGGATTAGTTTTCTCCCAAGTCTCAAGAGTAAGAGATGATGATATAATCACATGCAAATGACAGGCCTTATATAGCCTCTGGTCAGTGCTCCCAGTGGCTCCTTGGAGGGGCCTCCCCCCAAGGCCACCCTAGACAGTGTCATCAGCTTTGATGACATGGCACCCTCTGTGACCGCCAAGTGGCGCTTGATCCACCTTGGACCTTAGAGGCTTCTGGGAAGCTTCCTTGGCCCTTTTTAGTCACAAAGAAAATTTGGTCCTGGTGGGATTCAACCCCAGACCTCTCACTTGCGAGTCAGCGCCTTCACCCACTAGGTTGTAGGAAGTTTTCCTAAGGAGCATGCACCAGGTAGACTACCAAGAGTAGACCAAGGGGACTTACTCCACAAGGATGAGCAGTGCATGCCTTGTCTCTCTCAGCCTCTCTTCGTGTCGCTGGGGGACTTGCGCTACAAGCGCAGTGCATACCCAGTCTAAATCTTCCGCTGATTGGACCAGGGGCATACATAGAACATAACACAACATTCTAGGCTGAAAGAGCAGACGGGCAAAGTTACTTGTGCAATGTGTTCTCCACACGTTGTGAAGGAGGACGGTTCACCTTTATAACCTGCAACGACAAGCAAACAGCACAAACACGGTTACTACGTCAATGGTTTGTCATCCTGAAAAGCAACCAGGAGCAACGTAGTGACTGTGCCATGCATGCGTGTACAAGTGTTGACCAGCGGGTGGAGTGGACATTCCTATTGCCATGAGAGCACAAGGTAGAAAACTTTTAGACACTTACCAAGTGATGGCAGTCGTGGAGTTCGCCTGTAAGCGGTGGCCGTGGAGCGGCTGGCCCTCCAGCGACCGCCCGAACAGCGGCTGGTCCGGCGGGTGGCCGTACAGCGGCTGGTTTTCAAGGGGCTGGCCGTCCGCAATTAGCCGTGAAGCGTCTGCCCGTGCTGCTGTTGCCCGTCCAGCTTGTGCCCGTCCAACGGTTACACGTCAAGTGTCTGTGGAGCGGCTGGCCGTCCAGGGTCTGCCCGTCCAGCGTCTGCCCGTCCAGCGTCTGCCCGTCCAGCGTCTGCCCGTCCAGCGTCTGCCCGTTCAACGTCTGCGTGTCCAGCGTCGAGCGGATGCCCGTTCAGCGTCTGCCCGTCCGCCGTCTGGCCATCCAGCATGAGCCCGTCCGCCGGCTGGCGGTCCAGCGTTAGCCCGTCCGCACGCTGGCCGTCCAGCGTCTGCCCGTCCAGCGTCTGACCGTCCAGCGTCGAGCGGATGCCCGTCCAGTGTCTGCCCGTCCAGCGTTTGCCCGTCCAGCGTCTGCCAGTTCAGCGTCTGCCCATCCAGCGTCTGCCTGTCCAGCGTCGAGCGGATGCCCGTCCAGCGTCTGCTCGTCCGCTGTCTGGCCGTCCAGCATGAGCCCGTCCGCCGGTTGTCGGTCCAGCGTCAGCCCGTCCGCACGCTGGCCGTCCAGCGTCCGCCCGTCCAGCGTCTGCCCGTCCGGCGTCTGCCCGTCCAGCGGCTGGCCGTCCAGCGTCTGCCCATCCAGCATCGAGCGGATGCCCGTCCGCCGTCTAGCCGTCTAGCATGAGCCCGTCCGCCGGCTGGCGGTCTAGCGTCAGCCCGTCCGCCGGCTCCCCGTCCAGCGTCTGCCCGTCCGCCGTCTGGCCTTCCAGCGTTTGCCCGTCCGTCGGCTGGCCGTCTAGCGTCAGCCCGTCCGCCGGCTGCCCGTCCAACCGACGCCCTGCGGGAGCCGAAACAGACGGTCAGCGAGAAGCAGCTCGTTCGGCCGTGGATGGTTGCAGGTCGAGTGACTGTGTGTGGCGGCAACCAGTACAGGCCGGCCCTTGCAATGGCAGGTCGAAAGAGGGCGCTTGACGGGTACGAGGGACACGCTGAGCGTTGCGTCAGCCCGGCCAGCGGGAGGGTTTGCTTGCGGAGTCGACGGGCAGAGGCATCGTAGATGGCAGAATCCAGTGGACAAATGGAGGACACTGCCTTAAGCGGTAGTCAGTCGTCACGGTGTGAAGTTGCTAGAAACCTTCCTATGTCACGTGTGTGAGAGCAAACTGGAACGTGCAAGAGACATGCCACGCCATGGATGCGAAAAGCTTGCTTCACTTAGTTCGGTGCATCCAAGACAAGATAAGCGGGGAGCGGGCGTGACTAAGTCAACCGGTGAGCGTGCCTCACTCCGGGCATCACGCCCGAGCAAGTGCACACCGCCACCGGGGGTCGAGCCCGACCGCTTGGCTATTAACCGCACGGCGGCCACTCACCAATGCACGGGTGAACCCGGCACGGTGGCCCCCTAAGGATCAGCACCCGGGAAATGCAGCTCCCCCAGAAATACTCAAGGCAAGCAACGTGATGCAGGGCACAGCAGTTAGAATGTACGGGCCCTAGCATCTACCGCATCACAGAGTCATAAGAAGCATGGGGAGTCAGACAATGGCAACATGTGTCTCAGAAGGAGCCCCGGGGTGAAGCTGTAGCAGTTGCAAGAGAGCACCAAAGACTTCTGCCAGAGCTTTCACGTCTGTTGCTTCCCCAGGTTGAGCCATGTCATTCAATCTGTACAATGAGATGCACAGTGTGCGATGGGCAAGAGGGCACAAAGTTGTGAGTGGCCAATGAACTTCAACACTCCCCCATGCACCGCAGCCAATCAATCCATGCATATGAGAACCACACAAGGGAGGTCACGAGAGGTGATAACGACACGTTGAAAGTCAAGCAGCCAACCAATCAACCTGGATCATGTGGACAGATGAGACCAACAGAATGGACAGCACTCTTGAACACATTACGACTGAGGGCTTTTGTGAGGAAGTCAGCTCTCTGAGACCGTGTGTCCACCCAAGTCACCTGGACAATGCCTGCAGCAATGCACTCGCGAACAAAATGGTGCTCAACATTGATGTGCTTGGTGCGTGAATGATGCATGCCGCTNAGACAATGGCAACAGGTGCCTCAGAAGGAGCCCCGGGGTGAAGCTGTAGCAGCTGTAAGAGAGCACAAAAGACTTCTGCCAGAGCTGTCACGTCTGTTGCTTCCCCAGGTTGTGCCATGTCATTCAATCTGTACAATGAGATGCACATTGTGTGATGGGCAAGAGGGCACAGAGTTGTGAGTGGCCAACGAACTTCAACACTCCCCCATGCACCGCAGCCAATCAATCCAGGCATACGAGAATCACACAAGGGAGGTCACAAGAGGTGATAACAGCACGTTGAAAGTCAAGTAGCAAAGCAATCAACCTGTGGGACAGATGAGACCAACAAAATGGACAGCACTCTTGAACACACTACGACTGAGGGCTTTTGTGAGGAAGTAAGCTCTCTGAGACCGTGTGTCCACCCAAGTCACCTGGACAATGCCTGCAGCAATGCTCTCGCGAACAAAATGGTGCTCAACATTGATGTGCTTGGTGCGTGAATGATGCATGCCGCTGTTCTCAGCAATGGCCTTTGTGCTTTGGTTGTCGCAGCGCAGAGTGATGCAACAAATGGGCACACGCAGTTGCTGCAGCAAGCGACAAAGCCAGACAGCCTCACATGTGCCTGCTCCAAGTGTGACATACTCAGCCTCAGCGGTGTTGCGTGCAGCACACCCTTGCTTGCCACTTTTCCAGGATACTGCAGTGCCACCGACAAGGAAGATATAGCCTGTTCGGCTGCGGGCATCAGTGTCATGTGCCCAGTCACTGTCTGTGAAGCCGTCCACCACGACTGAGGGCTGTGCACGAAAGTACAGTCCGATGCGGGGTGTGGAGAGGGCATAGCGCACGACCCGCAATGTAGCCTCAAGATGGCGCTCGCGGGGGCACTGAGAGAACTGAGAAAGGAAGTTTACAGCAAACGCCACATCAGCACGGGTGGTAGTGGCAAGGTACATCAATGAGCCAATGACTCTGAGGTAGTCGGTCACGTCGACCGTCTCCCCCAGCGTAGACACCTCCTGAGACTTCAGTAAGGACTGACCGGCGGGTGTCATGGGAGTGGATGTAGTGGGGATGGCTGTGAGGAGCGGTGAGAAGCGCTCCCCCAGACTACGTACGTACGCAGCCTGATGGACGTGCAAAGTACGTCGCTGGCGATCACGTTCCAACTCCATACCAAGGAAGACCCGGGCCGGGCCAAGATCTTTCATCTTGTATGTCGACTGCAAAAGGGCTTTGACCGCCCTGACGGAGGCGGCATCAGGAGAGGCGATGAGGAGGTCATCCACGTAAACGAGGATGGCGTCAAGTGGCTTAGTGGGATCACTGAGGAATAGGGCAGGGTGCACAGGACTTCGTTTGTAGCCACCCTTTTCAAGTGTCGCCGTGATCTCTTGGTTCCAACATCGTGGGGACTGTTTCAGACCGTAGAGGGCCTTGCGCAGGCGCCATACCCTTTTCGTTCCATCTGAGAAGCCGGGTGGCTGTACCATGTAGATCTCCTCATCCAAACTGCCATGGAGAAAGGCATTGTTGACATCCATCTGCTCGAGTTCCCAGTCGTGTTGAGCGACTAGGCCCAGGAGGGCTCTGGCCGTGGTGTACCTGCCAACTGGGGCGAACATCTCGTCAAAGTCGACACCCGGGATCTGGGAGAATCCCTTTGCGGTGAGACGAGCTTTGTATCGTTCGATTGTGTTGTCAGGGTTAAGTTGGCCCACCCACTTGGCTGCGACTGCCTTGCGACCAGGTGGTAGATCCACGAGCTCATACACGCCGTGTTCAGCGAGTGCATCAAGCTCAGCCTTCATGGCCTTCTCCCACAACAGTGAGTCGGGGGCCGTGCGAGCTGCCTGTACAGTCAGGGGCTCAGGCGCTAGAGGTGAGAGACCAGCGGTAGCAAAGCAAGTTGCAACATACCCAGCCACAGAGGATGACAGGGCAGAATGAAACTCCTCCTCAAGAGGGGAGTACCCAAGGCCCGTGCTGGGGTGGACGACAGAGGCCGTAGTGGACAGAGCAGAGGAGACAAGACCGAGGGCTCGAAGGTCAGGATCACCAGAGACCACAGGATGAGACTGTGAAGGAAGTGCCCGGAGGCGTCTGCCACGAGTGTAGGGTGACACCGGTGGGATGGACAGTGCACGCAACGAGGGAGGAGGAGAGGAGGAATGCGTCTGGACAGACGGGGGCGGAGAGGGTATGGTCTCGGGAGCATGAGGCTCAGACGGTGACGAGAGTACGAGCGGAGGAGTGGCAGCGACAGGAGGAGACACAGATGATGCAGGGGAGACCGTAGCAGGGGACAGTAGAGGAGAATGTGCGGTCATTCGAGGAGCAGATGACTCAGTGGGAGAGCAGGACTGAGAGGGAGGCGACGGCAGGGCAGAAGTGGACTCGGGAGAGGGGGGCGACGAGGGACGCCCCGACGGGAGAACAGAGGGCCCAGAGGGCAGAGGACCACCCCCACCCGGAGAGGGCGGAGAGAGGGAGACACCGAAGCGCGGAGAATCGCGTTCAAAGAGGTGCTCGAAAAAGAGGGCGTCACGAGATTCCACGACACGGCATCTAGAGGGATCCCAAAAGCGCCACGCTTTGGAGAAGGGAGAGATGCCCAGAAAGAGACAGAGGTGACCACGAGGAGCGAGCTTGCCGTCTCGTTGGTCCGAGGGGATCCACACAGAAGCAAGACACCCCCAGACACGGGCAAGCCGGAGATCAGCACGGTGTCCAGTCCAGCGCTCAAAGGGAGTAACTGTGTGAGGGAGAGGGCCGTCAGGGACACGGTTCCAGACCCAGGTCATGTAGCACATGGCCTCGAAGGCAAAAAGGGGGGACTGCCCAGAGGCAAAGAGAAGAGAGCAGACCCCGTCGGCAAGGGTGCGGTTCCAACGCTCAGAGACACCATTCTGTTGGGGTGTGTAGGGAGCAGAGGACTCAAGACGCACACCACGAGACGCAAGGAAGCGAGAGGTGGGACCAAAGAATTCACCCCCACGATCGCTGCGAAAGACACGCAAGAGGCGCCCACAAGCACGTTCAGCCCGCGGAAGCCACGACTCCAGGACCTCAGTGACATCGCTCTTGTGGCGAAGGGCAAAAACCCAACGGTAGCAAGAGAAGTCATCCGTCAAGCACAGGACGTAGCGGCCAAGGCCACCAAGAAAGTCGTGGGACAGGGGACCCATGACATCCGCATGGACAAGGTCAAGAGGGTGCGTTGTTGTTGACTCAGACGTGGAAAAGGGAGAGCGGTGCATCTTGCCACTGGCACAGTCAAGACAAGTGGACGTGCAAGGGGGCGCGAACGTGGCAGGATCAAGGCCAAGAGGAGGCTGCAGGCGCAGGAGACGCTGGATGGCAGCAGTGTGAATGTGACAGAGGCGGCGGTGTAAAAGATCAGCATGATCAGGAGACAAGGAGGGGGTGATGTGAACGAGAGCAGAGGCAGCGGAAGATGAGGGCAAAGTGAGCGGGACTCGAAACAAGCGATCACACCGCATGCCACGAAGAACAACACGGCCAGACGAGCGCAGAGAGATGGAGGCAAGGCCGCGGCTGGAAGAGAAATCCATGCCCTGGTCATCAAGGGTGGTCACGGAGAGGAGACTGACTTCCAGGTCAGGCACATACAACACGTCAGACAGGTAGACAGTGCCACCAGGACCGACAAAACGAACGACCCCAACACC
>SZWC01000726.1:245220-269597 GCA_023375785.1 Penium margaritaceum
GAAGAGAAATCCATGCCCTGGTCATCAAGGGTGGTCACGGAGAGGAGACTGACTTCCAGGTCAGGCACATACAACACGTCAGACAGGTAGACAGTGCCACCAGGACCGACAAAACGAACGACCCCAACACCCTCCACAGGAAGCAGCTGGCCTTAGCCAGTGCGAACAGAGCGGACGGACTGAACGGGACCGAGAGAGACGAAGGAAGAGCGACAGGAGGTCATGTGATGAGTGGCACCTGAATCAATGATCCAGAGGCCAGGAGAGGCGCGAGTGGAGGGAAGAACAAGACAGACAGCGACAGTGCCACGGGTAGAGGAGGAGGACGAAGAGCCAAAACGTGTGGGAAATGTGCACGACTGCCATTCCTCAATCCACTCGCAATCTTCAGGCAAATCCCCTTGAACTCGACCAGAGGTGGCACCACGAAGGGTGGCCTCAGACTCACAAGCAGAAGAACAACACTGGCCACTCACACTCTCACCTCCCTGAGAACGAAGGTGGAGAAGTTCGGCAAGTCGACGCTCAAGATTGCGCTCCTCATCACGGCGATCGGAAGAGCGTTCCGAGGAACGGTCGGAGGAGCGGTCAGAGAAGTTCCCATCGTCACGACTCCAGTGAGGTACGTGGTAGTGTGAAGATGGGGGACTGTAGTATGGAGGGCCAGAGGGAGGAGGTATCCAGCCCCAGGGGCTGGGTGCAGTAGGTGCCGGATGTAGTGGGGAAGATGTGGTGGAGAGAGCAGTGGAGGACGAGGAGGATGAGACGACCGTCACTGCAGCGGCCGCCGATGAGGCAGTGGCCCCCGTGCGGGCCCAGTGGGCGCGCATGGAGGAGGCCAGACGGGCATCATCACGAGGGGCAGGACACTTTGGTGCAGAATGACCAGATGCGCCACAGTTCCAGCAAGTGACGTCCGTAGGGGGAGCTGAGTTTTTGCCACCGCGGCCGCTCCCACGGCCTTTGCCTCCGCGACCGCCACCACGAGTAGATCCACCACCCCCACTGCGGGAGGCACCCTGCGTGGAGTGTATTGCTGCTTGTGTCGAGGAGGAGGAAGAGGAGGCTGTGGCAGACGAGGAAGAGGAGGAAGTGGTGATAGCTACGAGTGTAGCGCGATGCATGCGCTTGTTTTGCAAAGCATTCCACCAGTCGGTGAGGCGCGAAGCAGTGAAGTCAAAGAGGGACCCAATCCCAAGTGGAGAAGCAGCTGGGACAGGCTCAGATGCAAGACGCTCAAGCTCTGACTGAGGGACATACAGGTACAGGTCCAAGAGTTCGGGAATGAGCCCACAACGATGGAGAGGCAGGCAGAGAGAGAGCCAGGTGCGGCTTTGCCAAGGTCACGCAGCAAACGCAAGCTACGTGCCCAATATTCATCCGTTGTTTCGTCCGCGCGCATCTGCAAGGTGTTGAATTGAACCGTGAGGGCGCTTTGGGCCGCGTGGCCAGTTACCGTTTTGCGACGGCGGATGAGGACATAGGCACCGACGGGATCTGCCGATGTGCCGCGGGAAGGGTCAGTATTGTACGTACCAATGTCGTCGAGGAGACTCTCTGGGCCTGCGTTGATGAGTGCTCTCACTGCGCGAGCGGCCTCAGTAGGCTGCGGCACAAACGGCGATTTTGCCGGCGAGTAGTATTGCCAGAGGAGCTCGCCCTGGGCCCACGCGATGAAGCGTGTCTCCCAGGAGGTGAATGTGAGCTTGGGGGTGAATTGTGGAGGAGGAGTTTCAAAGTCCTTCTGGCGGGCTGGGAGCACAGGGCGAGCAAAGGCTGATGCGGAAAGAGCTGGAGAGGAAGAGTTGGCAACAGCACCACCCGAAGGAGCCGACGAATCTGCTGAGCCAGATTCTGTAGCGGGAAGCACTGCAGCGAATGTGGGTATGGACCGCAGTCGCTCTAACACTAGAGCAGTAATAGTGGCAGCGAATTCCTCTTTTGATTCCTGTCCCCGCAGAAGCTCATCCTCTGCCCTACGTCGCTCCGCCTGTGCCTCACTAAGGGCGGCCTGGAGGGCCTCTATGGTCTCCTCTGGTGCAGGCATGATGGGAAAGACAGAATCAAGCCTGGAAGTGGAGTGAGTGAAAAGAGTGGAAAGTGCAAGCGGGACAAGGGGTGAATGAGAATGCACTGCTCACCGCGCTAGTGACGAGGAAGAAGAGTGAAGAGCGGCGGCACCACAGCAGCGGCTGAGGAGAACAGAACAGTCACCCACCCTGCCACCGTCACAGTGAGGCAGAGGAGCCCTGTGGCGGTGGCACCAGCAACTACAGCGGAGGCCGATGCAATCAGAACGCCGGTGGTGACGTGTGATGTCGCGTCACGAGGAGCACCAGTAGGCATCAGCACCGCTGTTGCGGTAGATGCCCTGATGGAGCCGACAAAGGTGGAGGTGGTGTCTGCTGCTTTGGAGGCTGCGGTGGCAATGGACGATGCAGCTGCTGTGATCTGTGTGGCAATATCAACAACTGTTGCTGCCAGTAGAGTGAGAGAGGCAGCTGTCTGTGTGTAAGCTTCAGTTGCTCGGCCGACGGCCGTCTGTGCAGGAGCACGGCAGGCCCTAGCTGTTTCTGCAAAGGTCGCTGCGGCGCTGGCCACAGCGTCAAGGATAGCACCAGCCAAGCCTATCGAGTCAGTATGCAAGGGGAGAATGGGGATGACGCCAGGAACCTCGGGTGCACTGGATGCCTCAGCTGATCCTGCAGCAGTAGGGAGAGGTGTAGATGAGGGAGCAGCAGCAGGGTCAGCTGGCTGGGAACTGCTGGTGGGTTGCATTCTTGGTGAGAGAGGTGGTGACGGTGGGAGGTCATCCGGCGTGTAAACCTGACGATCAATTTCTGCTTCCTTCCGTAAACATTCGGCGTCAAGGTCGTCCTGCCAGTAACTGTGGTCGAGCATACGCGCCCACAATGGGACGTCGTCTGCCAGTGTGAGAGGCCGGGAGAGCCGCTGCCGTAGTCGATAGGAGAGCAACAGGCACACGGCACTGCAGCAGATTCAGTGCAGCGCAGTGAGGATGCTGCTAAGAGAGAGCAGTTGTGAGGGGCGGCTGAGAGAGGCCGGCTGCGCAAGAGGTGCCAAGAGAGATGGCGGCCGAGAGAGGTGCTGCTGGGAGGCGGCAGCTGAGGCAGCGATGTTGAGAGAGATCAGCTGAACACGAGGGCCCCCCCCCAGAGGATGAGGTTATGGTCCACCTGAAGATGCTGAACAGCTGGGGTTGGCGACTGGCACAGCGCAGTCACGAAATGGCCGAGAGTGGCCGAGAATGGCTGCGAGCAGCCGAGAATGGCTGTGGGTGACCAAGAGTGGCCAAGGGTGGCGGTGAGTGGCCGAGAGTGGCCGAGGATGCCCAAGAATGGCTCGAGTGCTCTGAAGAGCGAGAAGGATGTGGATGCGCGAGACGGCGGTGAAGTTGCAACGAGCGGGTGAGTGACTGCGAACGAAGGCTGAGACAACCTGCGGTCTGAGAGAGCAGCACGTTCCGCGGTAAGTGGTAATGCAGCGAAGACTCGCTGCTGCAGTGAGGTCGGCCAGGTGTTGCTTGACCTTAATTGCTTGGATGTACACCGAAGCTAGTGACCAGGATCGTGTGAGCAGTGGTGAGGTGTCTCGCCTGCTCTGATACCAGAAGTTGCTAGAAACCTTCCTAGGTCACGTGTGTGAGAGCAAACTGGAACGTGCAAGAGACATGCCACGCCATGGATGCGGAAAGCTTGCTTCACTTAGTTCGGTGCAATCAAGACAAGATAAGCGGGGAGCGGGCGTGACTAAGTCAACCGGTGAGCGTGCCTCACTCCGGGCATCACGCCCGAGCGAGTGCACACCGCCACCCGGGGGTCGAGCCCGACCGCTTGGCTATTAACCGCACGGCGGCCACTCACCAATGCACGGGTGAACCCGGCACGGTGGCCCCCAAGGATCAGCACCCGGGAAATGCAGCTCCCCCAGAAATACTCAAGGCAAGCAACATGATGCAGGGCACGGCAGTTAGAATGTACTGGCCCTAGCATCTACCGCATCACAGAGTCATAAGAAGCATGGGGAGTCAGACAATGGCAACATGTGTCTCAGAAGGAGCCCCGGGGTGAAGTTGTAGCAGCTACAAGAGAGCACCAAAGACTTCTGCCAGAGCTGTCACGTCTGTTGCTTCCCCAGGTTGAGCCATGTCATTCAATCTGTACAATGAGATGCACAGTGTGCGATGGGCAAGAGGGCACAGAGTTGTGAGTGGCCAACGAACTTCAACACGGTGTCCTTGCATGCTGAATCGGAACGAAGAAAGACATGTTGAACCGGTGGTTCGGTCATATGCACAACAACTGTAGACGTACTTGTGCGTGAAAACCCCCACAAAAAAAACCTGTTAAAAAAAGGTTCCAACCATAGACATGTCCGATGACTTTAGACGTCGACCGTTAACCTTTGAAAGAATGCGAAAAATAAATTGAAAACCTGCGACACGTGAACTGAGGACTGAGGAAGAATGACGTGGTTCCCAACGTCGTAGGGGGGCAGAGGGGGCGAACGTTCGCAAGGAACGTTGAAGAAAGAGACAACGACGCTCGCGCTAACGACATACAGTGCTGTAGTGTGCCACGCATGACCAAACGATGGCAAGGCAACCGCGTTTTCAGGAGATTATATCAGAACTACCGTTCGTCCGAACACGAAACGTTCACTTGGTACTACTCCCAAAGAAGACAAAAATCGGAAAGAGAAATTCGGCAAACGACAAGTCTTACAGTGGTCAAATTGATACTTTACCTAGCGAAGTTTGCGAGGCTACCGTAAAATTTGTCCACATCGGCATCGCTAATTCAAAGAACTATTCGACTACTACAAAGAGAAATACGTTCCGTTCCGCCATCGAAGAAAAATAGACGGAAGAGTACACCACGATCACAGCGGCCAAGAACCGCGGGGCACATTGTCACCGGCGTCCTACAGTAGGGGGCAAGTTGTTCCCCGTGTTTTGTAAACGGGGCATTTTATACTCAATCTGGCGATAGCAGGGCACTTAATGACCAATATTCCAAATGCGGGGCGAACTGCATTCGTCTAATAGGAAACAGGGGCACCCCGTATAGTTGCCGATATGTCATGTCCACCCTTTTTTTAGTGCCAAAGTAGCCTCTATCAGTTGTCGTCAATTGCCATATGCGGATGCTCCCTATTGGTGATAGTTGCTTTTGACGTCAATGAAGCCCTGAGATGTGGGGTTGACGGAGATCGTCAGAGCGACAGCCCATAAAACATCACGGTCAACGCCATGCTCTCGGCGCTCCGTGTCAAAGTTATTTTGAACTGTGCAACGAACTTGATATGGCGCGTTGGTTTCGCCACTGAACCTTTGCTGTTTGCTCTTGAAACGCGTGGATGTTTTGGTGGCCTGGAAACCTCGTCCTCGTCTTGACGGCCACTTGCGGAGCGACTGGACCTACCGGTGTGTTGGCCACAATTCGTCGAACGATGACCAATGGCTTGGCTGGCGGGAAGCTTCTGGAGCGCAGAACCCGCCACGGTGGCATGCTGACCTCGAGGACCCCGAGAGAACTTTTGGCCGGGAACTCCGAAAAGGAGATGCTTGGACACGCTTGTCGCCAACGTGGCCGATTTTGGGACGCGTAGAAGATATTTCTCCGTCGGGCGTGGTCTAGGGTCCGGATGCGAGCGCTGCGCTTTTTCCCGTCCTGTCCTGCACTTTCGGGATTGGGGTTTGATCCGTCGACGGCCGCTCACCGATGCCACCGCTGCGTCGCATCGCCGGGGGGGGGGGAGGCTAGCAATACACGACAGGGGCGTCCGGTGCGCGGCAGCACCACGGAAACGGACGGATGGGTTGGCACGGAGGGCAATCGACGGCAGAAGTAGGCTTACTTACGAGGAATATCGTCTTCGGGAGTGATGAAACCCACGGCGGCAGAGGTGCTCTCCTTCATTGAAGAACTCTCGACCTTGCATCCACCCATAAAGTTTTTGTCTGGCCCTTTCTCTGTGTCGGTCGACAGACTTCTTCGGTAGCGTGTGCACTCTCGTGACCTTGCATTCGAGAATTGTCATTGGCGTAGGTCGTTCTACGCAACTAGTTCGCTTGCCGGGACTCATGGCACAGCATCCAGCAACGCTTTTCCATGGCGGCGGAAGCCAACGTTTGTTGCCGGGTCGCTCTTTGCCGAGTCCCCGCGGTGAAGCGACTTTTGCTATGCTCGACCGCGCCGCGGACGCGACGACACATTGTCAAGGGGGCGCACTTGCAGACGCTGCCGGAAGGCGTTTCCACCAGAGGTGCTCCAGGGCCAATCACGTTGCAGGCATACCCCGGAATGGCGCTGTCGGTGCAACGGTCTCATTTACCAATGCGTCCAACGATTTGTCCTCTCGGAGTTTGCGCAGCATCAGCAGCATGTACAAGAACGCTGCGCGGGTCAAGCAAACTCAAGAGAGCTGCGCCATTGGCTGCCTCCGAGGTGATGCTGCAATGCGCGCTGGTCCAGGTGCAGACTCGGCACTGGAGGGGACGCTCAGGCCAGCTGAGCGGCCGGGGAGAGAACGAGAACGAGGACGAGTAAGGTGTCACAGTAAACGCGCAAGCCCCAGCCCAGTCCGCGCCACAGAACCTGACAGGATTAGAGGAGGAGATGTGATGGGACATAGGGCGTCGTTGTCGGGAGCTGGCGCGGGCGTGAGGGCGGGGAGCGCGGTGGGAGGGGGAATGGGGATTGATACAGTCACGCACACTCCCTGCCCTTCAGCAGAAGTAGGGGCCGACGGCAATGGCAAGGTCGGCTTTCTTGTGACCAGGGGAAGCTTGGCCGTGGCGTGTTTCGGCTCCGCAGCAGCCCACGAGGGCGGGGCGTGGCGGCACGAACCCGTGGGCAAGGTGTATCAAGCTTCCGAGCAGCAGCAGCAGCAGCGTCAACACCAACACCATCAGCAGCAGGACCCACAACCCAGCGGGAGGTCTCTCTCAGCTCTGCTCCCATATGCAGTGCTGGCGACGGCTATTGCCGCTCTCTCACACCCACCGACCTTCCTGTGGTAAGCCTCGAGTGTGCACAGGTTTTCATGGCTCCTAAGGAGAGTGCTCGCTTTTACTACAGGGATGGGCTGCTTTCTGTGTGACATTGGGTCGGGAGGGTCAACTGCATTTGGTGTTCGGCGGTAAACTTGTCAAGGCGCCCAAGAATGCGGTGCAATGGATTCGCGGCGCTTTTGTTTCAAGGCAATCATCCGCTGGGAGGCAAAGGAAGAGGAAGGGAGGGCCTCACGTCCTTGCGTTGCTCGCTCTCCCCCGCTGCTGTTGTGCTTTCATGTACCTGACGCCGTGCTGCTTCCTTTACCCTGTTCAGGTTTGGCAAGGAGTACTATGCTCCAGCTCTCGGCGGTATCATGCTCTCAATTGGCGTGCAGCTGTCGGTGGACGACTTCGTCACCATCTTCAAGAAGTGAGTGACTGTAGCTCTAGCCGTCGCTGCAAATGGCATGGGTATGGGCAGCTGATTTGTTCGCGGCCGTGCATGGACAGCGCTGGGTGTTTCCGGCCTCTGTAAGGCCTCTCTGAAATCATCTGTGTTTGGTCTTAGTAACTTGGCCAGCTTAATGCACCTGGGACATTCCCTTGCAGGCCTCCCCACACCCTCTGCTCAAAATCGACGGCACTTAACCAAACACTTCACCTATCTGCTGTTGCCACGTGCAGGCCATTTCCTCTCTTTCTAGGCCTCGTCATCCAATACGCTGTGAAGCCTTTGCTTGGCCTGGCGGTGGCCATTGCCTTCCGAGTGCCTCCTGCCTTCGCTGCCGGCCTGCTTTTGACAGCGTGTGTGTCTGGAGCGCAACTTTCGAGCTATGCCACCAGCCTGGGCAAGGGCCAGGTCGCGCTGAGTGTGGTGCTGACCAGCCTTTCAACATTCCTCTCTGTGGTTGCCACACCGTTCTTGTCGAAGCTTCTGATTGGTGCAGTCGTGCCAGTGGATGCTGTTGCCATGGCGAAGTCCATTGTCCAGGTATGTGCCATGAGGGAATTCTTGAATTGTGCGAGTTCAAAGTGAGGGAGGGGTTACAGATTTGGAGTCTGGAAGCAGGGCCAAGTGAGCCTCGTATCTGTCCCATGCTTTGCTATTGTGTGCTGACTAGTAATGCTTGGAACAACGTTGAGGGCTGTGAACTCTGAAAGTCTCACAACCATCCAATTTCCAGGAATGTCGAGTGGCAAACTTCTTTGGGGGTCTTTGAGCTAGCAAGACTTTCATCACTGCAGATAGCCAGTTTTTCCTCTTGCCCAGTCGGCATCTTTGTTCACCAGGCTCCCTTCTTGCCCTTCTGCCAATCTGTCCTACTTCAGGTGGTCATCCTGCCAGTGGCTCTCGGCCTCTTCCTCAATGCCACAGCTCGGCCTCTTGTCGACCTCGCCCGACCGTGGCTGCCATTACTGGCCATGGTCTGCATGTCCCTCTGCATTGGTAGCCCCCTTGCGCACAACCAACCGCTGCTCGCCACCTGGACTGGTCTGGCACTCCTAGTTCCTGTCCTTGCCTTCCACATAGGATCATTTTCCATCGGCTACTGGCTGCCCAAGCTCGCCGCCTTGCTGCAATCGCGGAGGGGAGGAGTTGCCTCGGTCGTTGCCAAGAGTCGCGTCAGCAGGAAGAGTCGGAAAGAAAGAGAGATGCTTGTGGCAGAGGAGGAAGCAGTGGCCCGTACCCTCTCCCTAACAGCGGGCATGCAAAGCTCCACTCTCGCCATCCTCCTCGCCTCACAGTTTCTGGGCAGCTCTCACGCCGTCCCAGCCTCGTGCTCGGTGGTGGTCATGTCGCTCCTCGGCCTCGGGTTGGGTGCGTTCTGGGGTCGAGGTCAGAGACTCCGGGATGTTCTCCAGCCACTCGTGCAGCAGCCATGGCTGCAGCAGCATGAGCAGAAGCAGCAGCAGCAAACGGTGTTGAAACTTCAGTAGTGGACAGAATGGAGTCTGGAACCTTTTTGTTTCAGTGGGGAGGAGTGGATGGGGGCACATTGGCAGTCACAAGATCAAGAAACTACCTGGGACACGCATCATGCCCGTATGTGGAGCTTGTGCATATTGTGCAATCCAGTCAGCATGCAACCTCCCAGCGATGCCGCAGAACCTGCGAAGATGACTGTCCGCTTTGACTTTGGGAGTTTACCACCAATACTCGCTCGACCTACTACAAGAGTGCAAAGAGCGTGTACATTGTGTCCTTTGCAGATGCTCCTTGCCAGGGTTGAGCATCAACATCTGTCACAGCTGCAAGTGTGAGAACTGCCTGTGAAGGGATTGCTCGCTGCCACACGTTTTATATCATCTCTCTGTGCCAGTAGGCTGTGGCACATGTTGATGGAGGGCTTGTGTGTGCAGGAATCTCACTCCGAGCTGCATACATGTTTTGTTTTGAGATTGCTTTTTCTTCAATTGGAACTGTCATTGTAAACAGATCTTTGCTGCATGACAAACAAAATGCTTGCCTGTTTCCTTAAAGGTATGATCACTCCTGAGTATGCAGCCAAATTAATTAAGTATAATCATAACAGTTATCTTCAAGCTAACTTACCTTGGGACTGTTCATGGTGAACAGACTGGAGGCGGGATTATGTACGAATGTATTCAGTCACTTAAATAGTAGGTAAAAACCATAATTGCTCCACGCCTATTCATGTCATAGTCTACTCCTTGACATGTTATATACAAGGCAGTTATTCTGTGTCACTTGGGTACTGCCAGACGAAGTATTGTGGTAGGTGACAACCACGGTATTGACTACAGCGGTATCCTGGTTTATCGAGAGGTTGGTATCGACACCGGTACCGTCCCCATGGTAACAACGGTACCGTTAACCACAGGAATTAATGTTTACCACGGTATACGACAATATTGCACTAAGAAGATGCATGGAAGCTTCCTAGCAACACAACCGCTGACTAGGCATCAGTGCCTGGTCAGACGGTGACGACAGTCACAGGTCGTACACACAACAGCAAGGGTTTGGCTAGGAGACACAAGTCGAAGTGTCAGAATGCTTCAATAGCGTTTGCAGAGAGAGATGACAAATGACAGGCCCATGGCATACGTACCTGCTGCGGCGCGCGGCGGGTGTCGCACGCGGTAGCACAAGGTCTGTCCTTTAAGAACGGACTTCTAAAATGTCCATCGTTTCGCTAGATAAAGCAGCGCTGTCCATGGTTTTTCACGACATAACAACGATGCCCATGTTTGTCGTTCTTCGAGCAAAAATAGGCACGACTGTCATGTATTTCATGTATTCACCGGATTCGACGTGGATTTCGACTTCGAGGGCGGAGCCGAACGTCGCTCGTCATCGCGAGCTCATAGGAGGGGTTATGCGGCGAAACCTCCCTGCGAGCTCGCGATGACCCTATCAAACCCCCCATTTAAACTAGGGGGTTTGTCGTAGGTTTGGGGGGGTTTGCGAGATGCGGCGCACATGTGATAGAAGAAAGGGAATCTGCCGGGCCTCGCGGTAGCGGGGCCCGGCAGATGTCCGGGCAAGTAAAAAAATAAAAGGATAAATCGACCTTGGGGCCCGGGTTCTTGCGTTGTCCGAACGCGGGGACCCGCATTGCCCGATCCATCAGCGCCGGAGCCCGTGTTCGGGCGGTGGTCAACAATAGGGCCCGCCAGCCGCCGGCGCGATTCGAGATAACCGGGGTGGTACCGGGCTGGCTATCGCGGACGACTGTTTACAGGCATAAAACGCCCAAAATGCATCCGACGATTTCGTGAGATCCTAAACCATGCGGTATGGAAGGACAACACGGTAGGAACCTGTTCTGTTGACACGTTCTGTTTTTTCAACTATGTTACATTAAGAAAAAGTTCGATTTGGTTTGCCAGATTGTTCGCTACCCACCGACATCATGGGCGAACGCTGGCCACTGATTCCGCATGATCGAGCCTGAGACAGCTAGTACATAGCCGACGGGCCCTGAGGTTGTCGAAATTGGGCGACCGGGCCCTCTGGTTGGTCAGATCGGCCGGCGGGGCCGAAGGGTCGGTCAGATATCGAAACGGGTCCCCGTATCTAACCGCTCAAGCAACCAGGGCTCCGAGGTCGAAGTGCCCAAAATAAAACCCAACCCCCCCCATTTAAACTAGGGGATTTGTCGTAGGTTTTGGGGGGTTTGCAAGATGCGGCGCACGTGTGATAGAAGAAAGGGAATCTGCCGGGCCGCGCTACCGCGGGGCCCGGCAGATGCCCGGGCAAGTAAAAATATAAAACCCAAATCCCCCATGTAAACTAGGGGGGTTGTAATAGGTTTGGGGGGGGGTTTCGAGATGCGGCACACGTGTGATAGAAGAAAGGGAATCTGCCGGGCCGCGCTACCGCAGGGTTTGGCAGATGCCCGAGCAAGTAAAACAATAAAACCCAAACCCCCCAGTGTCACTCGGGGGTTTGTCGGATATTGGGGGGGTTTGCGAGATGTGGCGCAACCTGTCGCGAGTTTTGGAGTTCGCACTTGCGAACTTCAAAACTCGCGACATTGCGACTTCTGACATCGGTGAGGCTGGTGTTAGAAGTCGCTGACTTCGCTCTCGAAGTCGGCGACGGCCGACTTCGAGAGCGAAGTTGAATCCCGTTTTCGGTCGCTTATTCGAAAACATGGGCACCACTTTCATGTCAATTTTGACTATGGACAAGGCTGCTAAATCTGGCGAAACCATGGGCACCGGAGCATTTGGAGCCGTCCTAAAACCGGCCCAAAACCACTGGTTTGGCCATAACCGAGCGTAGACATGTCAGAACGCTACGCCGTCTGAATCAAGGCGTGCAGAATCACAAGGCGGAGGCTACGACTGGTCACATGCATGCATCCGGCATCAAAAGGTGGACACACAATGCAAAAACATGCAAATCGGGCCTACGACCAGTCCACCAATAAACTCCTACGTGCTGGCGAAAAACTGCAGAAGGTCCCTGGAAGCGCCCAGAGCTCTCGGACGGTCGTCGGTGAGCTCCAAGCTGGTAGTCCACCACCAGACGACGCACCGGTACCACCTGGATCCGCATCGGGGATCTGCATGGGTATGGACACGTCCGAGTGGTCACAGTAAACTTTACAGGTCGACAGGAACGTCATAAATCACAACATGCACATCATAGGAAGCGGTACAAAACTGTGTGCCGCGGGTATTAGTGTTGTGATACTGTCAGACATACACAATTGTACAGTTGGTTGTGACCACTCGGCCGTGTCCATGCTCGTGCAGATCCCTGAGGCGGACCTAGCTGGAGACGGAGTCCCCTGAGGTGGTGCTTCACCCGCTGGAGGCAGCCTGGTAGCCTACTTGGTGTGCCGGAGGGTTGCCACGACCTACGGACTGCGTTTGGAGACATTCAGGATTTTCTCGGTGGACAGCCCTGCCAGACTGATTTGCATGTTTGTTTTCTTACACTCTCCGGCTGCTGCCGGACATAGGCGTGTGACCAGTCGTTGTGTCCGTCTTTTCGTCTTGCATCCGTAGGATCAGACGGCGCTCCGTTTGGACGCCTGTGCGCAGAGTTATGGCCAAAACAGTGGTTTTGGGCCGGTTCAGGACAGACAGGTGCCGCCGCGTGCGCCACCCGCTGTGAGCCGCGGCGGCTATTTATGCTGTGGACCTGTCATTTGCTAACTCTCTCTGCACATTCACTGCAATGCAGCTTCTGAGACTTGTCTTGTCTCTCCTAGTCTGATCCTTGCTGTTCTCGCACCCGCTTGCATGCTAGTGCGTTAAGCTGACTAGTCTGTGCCGCCACGTCAGCAGCAGCATTGCTAGGAAGCTGTGATGAATCTTCTCTTGGTATCAGAGCAGCGAGCCAGAGCTCGCACAGCTGCGCAGCAGAGACGCAGCGTTTGCAGCAGCAATGAGCGACAGCAGCAGCAGCCCTGAGTGGCAGCAGCAGCACAGCCCACCGCAGCAGCAACGCGTCCTGTGAGGGGGGCCACCACCACGCAGCAGTGGACGCGGCCACGACAGCCGCATCAGTCAACACAGCCGCGGCCTCTCCACCCACCGCCGTAGCAGACGTGGCCGTGACATCAGCCGCGGAAGCAGCAGCGGCAGCGGCAAGAGGGAGCAGCTGCGGCAGCAGCAGCAGCCGCGGCAGTGGCAGCTGCCGCAGTAGCAGCAGCTGCGGCCTTGGCGGCAGCCGCGACAGCCAGCAGCGGCAGCAGCAGCCGCGGCAGCAGCCAGCAGCCGCGGCAGCAGCCAGCAGCCGCGACAGCAGCCAGCAGCGGCTGCGGCAGCAGCAGCAGCAGCCGCGGCTGCTGCAGCAACAGCGCAGCAGCGCAACGCAGCAGCAGCCGCTGCACAACAGTAGCGGCAGCGCAGCAGCAGCAGCAGCAGCGCAGCAGCAGCAGCGACAGCGCAGCAGCAGCAGCGCAGCGCAGCAGCGGCAGCGCAGCAGCAGCGCAGTGCTGCCGCGGCTGCGCGGCAGCGCAGCAGCGCAGCAGCAGCGGTAGTGCAGCAACGCAGCAGCAGTAGCGGCAGCGCAGCAGCAGCAGCGCAGCGCAGCAGCGGTAGCGCAGCAGCAGCGCAGCGCTGCCGCGGCTGCGCAGCAGCAGCGGCAGCGCAGCGGCAGCAGCGTAGCGTAGCAGCGGCAGCGCTGCAGCAGCGTAGCAGCGCAGCGCAGCAGCATCAGCAGTGGCAGCGACGACGCCCGCAGCCCACTGCTGACGTCAACAGACCCCTGCTGACGTCAGCGGTGAGCACGCTGACGTCATCACAGACTTGGTGAAATGTTTTGACAAAAAGTCAATTTTTGCCAGCATTTCAATTCCTCGAGAAACGCTGACGGTTCTGTGTTCGGACGACTTTTGCACCGCCTCAGCATGGAGTCAAGAAGCTCCAAGGGCAAGGAGCCGGAAGACACCGTCACGAGCGGGGTTCGCAGCCCACGCTCAAAGGCAATTGACTTCCTATTGGTGGAGCATTCATCTCTCCGCCAGCGCCAGGATGAGCAGTCAGCGATTCTGCGGCAGATCCGCGATGCCTTGGTCTCTCTGTCTGGGACACCGGGACATCAGCCCGGGAACAAGAGAGAGGCAACCCCATCGGGCCAAGAGTCTGCTGGTCCCGCTGCCGCTCCTGCGCAGAGATGGGAGTCCATGGTCGAGGAGTGGGATCAGGCTCCCCCTCCCACTGGGGAGGATGCGCTTCGCCGACTGATGGAGCAGATGAGTAGCCTGCGCATTGAGACGCCGGCGCCCAGTCCGAGGGGACAGCAGCAGCAGCAGCAGCATCCGGAGCGGCAGCAGCAGCAGCAGGTCGACCCACGTCAGGCCTCAGGTGCCGCTGGGGGAGCAGCGTTGATGCCTCTCATGCCTTTCCCACGTCCGCTCCTAGCACCACCTGAGGTCCAGCTCCCCACGGAGCGACGACCTAATGACTTCGAGACTTCCCCGCCTCACTACGACAACAAAGCGGGGTTTGACTGTTGGGAGGTGCTGTTTCAGGTATGGGCGGACTCGGAGGGGGTCTGGCCCTACTACCACAGCCAGTACCAGACGGCTGATCTGCTCCAGTCCCTTACAGCAACGCGTGCCATGCATGGACTGCTGTACGCGGTTCCACAGGAGATAGTGGTCGACTTCCGCACTTTCCTGGGCGCGCCTGGGACTGGAGCAGGCGCAGACCCGCACCGCGGCTGGGAGCTGGCGCTGACCCTATTTGCAGCTGAGACTCACGCGACCCGGTCCGCGCGTCTTCGCGAGTTCCACTCTCTTCATCAGGGACCCCCGGAGTCGGCAGCTGATTATTGGCGTCGGGCCATGCGCCTGTACACTCGCCTGGGCACCGGAGGCGGCTCTCAGCTCTGGGCGCTGGACACCATCATGCTGGGAGTGCGCCCTGAGCTCACAGACACCTTCTCCCGCCTCGACCAGGATGTCCTCGCATCCATGTCAGACACCCTGCAGCTACTGCCCTGGGCGCAGCGGTACTTTATCCAGGTCGCGACGGCTGACGAGGCAGCCCGCGCGCATCGGCAGGGCGCCATGGTCGCAGCAGCAGTGGGAGCGACGTCCTCTACGCCTTCCACACCGTCGTCCGCCTTCACCCCCACCAGCTCCACCTCTCCCACTCTCGCCTCCTCCCCTGTTGCTCCGACAGCCACTGAAGCAGTTGTGAAGGGGAAGAAGGGGAAAAAGAAGAAGGGACCGCAGCAGCCTTCTGGTGGCACCGGACGGGCTGTCCGCTGCCACAACTGCGGCGGACCTCATCGCTACACTGAGTGTCAGCAGGAGCTGGACTGGGCGAGGATCACCCGCGGTCTTCAGGCAGCCCACGAGGAGCGGATCCGCACTGGAGCAGCAGCCCGTGCCGCGGCGACCTCGGGTGCAGCACCGGCGATAGGCCCGCCGCCATCCGGGGGGAGCACCACCCCGGACCCGAGGGACCAGACCATCGCAGAGTTACGTCGACTGCTGGCACTTCGCTCTCAGGGAGGTGCGAGTGTGCTGTCACAGCCGAGTGGTCCACAGACTGACTGTCCATCTGTGTTTGTTGCACGTGGTCATACTTGTGGGGGGGCTGCGTCACCTGGTGAGGATGAGTCTGACAGCACAGAGTGGTTGGATGAGTCCCATCGTCGTGCATTGTCCGCTGTCCTGCCACACCTGCTGAGCGACCAGCAGAGGCAGCGTGCTCCGTTGCTCGTTGCACCGTGACCACCACAGGTCGTGAGGCGAGTGGCCACTGGATCATTGACTCAAGGGCCACTCACCACATGACCTGTGATCGTACCGCCTTTGTCGTGCTTGGTCCTTTTGGGTCTGTTCGGTCAGTGCGGACAGGTTCTGGGCAGTCACTACCTGTTCAGGGGACAGGGGCCGTACGGTTTGATGGTCCGTCTGGTCCCGTGTACCTCGCTGAAGTGCTTTTCGTGCCTGATCTCGAGCTCAGCCTGCTCTCTGTCCGTGCCTGCACGAGGATCCACGCCATACCAGCACTAGTGCGGTCGGCGCGCTGACCTCCGCCCGGCTCGCGTCTGGGGCTGCGTGGCCATTGTGTGGCTGCTCGCCCCATAGCAAGGCGGCAAGCTCGCCCCCCGCGTACGCCCCTGCATCTTCCTCGGTGTGTCACGTCAGTCCAAGGCCTGGCGCTTCTTGGACCCATCCCGACACTGCATCGTCGAGTCCCGTGATGCCCTCTTCTTCGAGGACCTGTTTCCCCGCGACCTCATCCGCTCCGGCTCGTCCGTGCCCCTCCCGTCGCATGGGGGAGTGGTGAGTCCGTCCTCCGTCCTGTCGCTTCCGGGTGACATATCACTCCGTCCCTCTGAGCCGGTAGCCCCTGTCGCGTCCTCCGGCCCCCCCGGGCCAACAGTCCCAGCCGCGTCCACTGGCCCCTCCGAGCCAGCTGCCCCAGTCGCGTCTGCTGGCCCCTCCGGACCAGCTGCCCCAGTCGCGTCCGCTGGCCATTTTGGGCCAGCAGCGCTTGTCGTGTCCGCTGGCCCCTCCGGGCCGGCAGCCCCAGTCGCTTCCGATGGCCCCTCCGGGCTGACAGTCCCAGTCGCGTCCGCTGGCCCCTCTCGGCCCGCAGCTCTTGTTGCGTCCGCTGGCCCCTCCGGACCAGCTGCCCCAGTCGAGTCCGCTGGCCCCTTCGGGCCGGCAGCCCCAGTCGCATCCGCTGGCCCCTCCGGGCCGGCAGCCCCAGTCGCGTCCGTTGGCCCCTCCGGCCCAGCAGCCCCTGTCACGTCCACTGGCCCCTCTAGGCCAGCAGCGCCTGTCGCGTATACTGGCTCCTCCGGGCCGACTGGCCCCTCCGGGCCAGCAACGCCTGTCGCGTCTGCTGGCTCCTCCGGGCCGACAGCCCTAGTCGCGTCCGCTAGCTCCTCCGGGCCAGTAGCCCCGTCCGCCTCCGTCGACCCGTCGGACTCAGTGTCATCTCCTGCCCGACCGTGCTATACACGTGGCCCAGGCGGCAGCCTCCTAGCTCGGCCGACAGTGAGCGCGCAAACCGTCGCACCGCGTCTCGTGGCGCCCCGACCCCCTGTGGCTCCACGTGTCTCCTCCACTCCCACGGTCGTGAGTGGGGACCCTGGCACGAAGGCTCTCGGCATGACCACTTCCGCCATCATCGCAGACCTTCACCCGGGCTCTGCACTGGGCTACGCCATGCTTCATCACGAGCATCGGCATGCTGTTGTGGCTGCACTCGCCCGCATCCCACCTGGGGCTCGTGATGCACACGCCCTCTCAGTCCGGTCCACAGCGCGCCCAGAGGACCCAACCACCCTACGCAAAGATCGAGCCTCCCTTGAGGCCGCACATTGGGATGCTGCCTGCGCCGAGGAGCTCGCTGCTATCCGGCAGCNCCCTGGCACGAAGGCTCTCGGCCTGACCACTTCCGCCATCATCGCAGACCTTCACCCGGGCTCTGCACTGGGCTACGCCATGCTTCATCACGAGCATCGGCATGCTGTTGTGGCTGCACTCGCCCGCATCCCACCTGGGGCTCGTGATGCACACGCCCTCTCAGTCCGGTCCACAGCGCGCCCAGAGGACCCAACCACCCTACGCAAAGATCGAGCCTCCCTTGAGGCCGCACATTGGGATGCTGCCTGTGCCGAGGAGCTCGCTGCTTTCCGGCAGCACCACGTGTATGACCTCGTCGACCTCCCTCCAGGTCGGAAGGCCATTGGTGCAAGTGGGTCTTTCGGCGTAAGTGGAAGCCTGACGGATCCTTGGACAAGTACAAGGCCCGCCTCACAGCAAAGGGGTTTGCTCAGGCTCCTGGGGTCGATTACGACCAGATCTTCGCCCCAATCGGTCGGTTCTCCAGTAGCCGGGCGCTCTTCAGCCTGGTTGCCCACCACGGGTGGGAGCTGCATCAGATGGACGTGAGCAACGCGTTCCTCCATGGCTCACTGGAGGGTGAGGAGCTTTACATGGTGCACCCCCCAGGCTTTGACGACGGTACTGGGAGAGTTTGCCGGCTACGGAAGGCCCTCTATGGCCTAAAGCAGTCACCTCGTTGCTGGAACCAGGAGATCAGCAGCATGCTTCTCCGTGGCGGCCTCCAGCGCAGCACTGCTGACCCCGCACTGTTCGTCAGCCCGCGAGGTCAGACCTTCCCCGCAATTCTGGTCTACATCGTCGATCTCCTCATTGCGTCGCAAGACACGGCCGCCATCCAGCGTGTCATGGACTTACTGCACGCCGCCTACCAGATGAAGGATCTCGGGTCTGCCCGAGTCTTCGTTGGCATGGAGCTCGAGCATGATCGCTCCCAGGGCATCCTGCACGTCCACCAGGCTGCTTATGTGCAGACCCTGTCCACTCGCTTCGCCGAGGACCTGCCCCTCGTGCCTAGCGCATCTTCACCCATATCACCCGATGGCCAGGTGAAGCTAAAGAGTCCTGACCCAACTGCTTTGGGGGAGCCAGTTGATGTGACCACGTATCTGCGGGTCATCGGATCACTGATGTTCCTGGCGACGACGACGCGTCCAGACATCGCGTTCGCCATCAACCTCCTCGCCTAGTTCTCTCAGGAGCCGCGTCACCTCCACTTCGAGGCCGCGATCCGAGTGCTGCGCTAGGTCGTCTTGACCCCTTGGCGAGGTCTCATGTTCCGCCGTCAGCCGTCCGTCGTCGCAATGGGCTACACCGACAGGGACTGGGTCGGCAGTCCAGACGGTAAGATTCGCACGGGCTGGATCTTTCTGATCGGCGGCACAGCTGTGTCCTGGCGTAGTGGCAAGTAGGGGTGCGTTGCACGCAGCACTGCTCAGGCTGAGTACGTGGCCCTTGGCTCAGGCGCGTGTGAGAGTGTGTGGTTGCGTCGTCTGCTGTCAGAGTTGCGTCAGTCTGTCGCATCCATCACCTTGCATTGTGACAATGAGAGTGCCATGGCCATCGCCGACAATGACGGTGTGCATCACACACGCACAAAGCACATCAATGTTGAGTATCACTATGTGCGTTCGTTGTTGCATGACGGCAGCATCAGCATCGTATGGGTTAAGACAGCACGGCAGCTGGCTGACTTCCTGACCAAGGCACTGAAGCGGGACTCGTTCAAGAAGGCTATGAGTTTAGTCGGCGTGCGTCTGTGAGTTGCCCTCTTTGTCTTTGCATGCGTCTCTGCGTACCTTGGGGGAGTCTGGATTTGACCGTTTCTCTGCCCGCCCATGTACACTACGCCTATGAGTCATGGGGGAGTGTTGGTTTTTGCGGATCTCTCATTGTGCTCTGTTGTGTCCTCCCGGCTTGTGTACATCGGCGTGCAGATGACTGACGGCGAGACTCGACACTGATGGAGTGTCATCCGGTGGAGCCGACGCACACTGAGGTCTACTCGCAGTTCGCTGGAGCCTCCTCTCTCCGGCAACGTGCTCAGCTCCATCGGCAGGCCTCCTCGGCGGTCGTGCTGCCGGCGGTCACTGCCACCGCAGTTGCTGTCTGCATGCGTCCAGCGCATCCCATCGTGTCTGCATCGTCATGCTCTGCCTAGGGTCCTTGTTGCATGCTGCATGACCCTGTTCAGCATCATGGACCACCGTAGGCACTGCCCGGGTTCGGGCAGCCATAACTCTTTGCTACTATTTTTCTAGCTGATTCTGACCGCACGACTGCGTTCGCAGCGTCGGTATTATGGTATGGTCCAGTTTTCAGGCAAAACGGACGACGCCCTGGTTTTGGACTGTCGGTCGTCTGGCAAGGCTCACCGAGAAAACCCTGCCTGCCAGAAAATAGGTCCAGAGCTATTTTCTGATTGGCTGGTTAGCTGAGTAACAAGTTCTACACTAGTGGGGGGGAGCTAGAACTTGGAGGGGTCTCCCATTGTTGCTCATTCTTGACTGCTAATCAGTTACTTTCAGTTTCCAGCTGCTTTATGGCGCTAACACTGGCGCGCGCATTTCTGAGTAACAAACCCAGAGCTTCCAGACTTAGTCTCTAGAGCAGCAGACTGAGGGGGCATCTGACTTAAGCAACTAGCGTGGAAGCCCGCACGCTGCATCAACAACGCTGCTGCCCCAACCTGCTGCCTAACATTTCTGTTTCAAAAAAGTGGTATACCGCGGTACCAGAACTAAAGGCATCAACCCTGGTAATGTACAAGAAGGTGGGACAGTGGCTGAAAATCTTGCAGGAACATGTAAAAACTGTGTGGAATAGAGGAGAACATAAGAATACCATAGTGCCCCCTTCATTCGACTAAAATAATTATATTCCTTCGACCATTTAAGCACATATTTAATTTTACACTTATGGACGAATCACCCTCAAAATTACCAAATCCTTGTTTCTCTACATACAATTTGCAATGTACAATTGAAGAAGAAATGTACTAAAAAACTTGAAGATGCCATAGAAGACTACAACACATCCACAACCTCTTCTTCCTCAGGTTGCACTGTGTCACAAAAGAGGTAGCTGTTTGGCTCCATAGCTTCCTCAACAGCCTCCTCACGAAAAGCTGGGTCTAACATAACGTCAAAGTTGCACCTTGACCATGCCTTCTCGATCTGGCTTATATCATTATTGAGAGTCAACCACGAACGCAAAATCCACGACATACCTAAATTCCTCATCTTCCCAAGGCCAAAATCTGCCTTACCCGGGCCACCCTTGGTCAAGTCCTCAAGGACCTCCTTAGCATGCCACTCATGAAAAGCGGTCTGAATGCTTGCTTTGAATGGGCGCTGCAAGCCAACGTCAGCCGGTTGTGCCTTAGACGTACACCCAGCTGGAATGTTCAACAGCTTCACATACTTATAGTGGTTCTTAAGAAAGTCTTTAAAGTCAACTGTTGTGTGTGGCCGCCATGCGTCTAGCAAAAGGATTACTTTTTGCATGCCCACTTTGACGCCCTTGGTTTCACATTGCTTCTTGTACCATGGGTGCAAAACATGCGTGATCCAATCCCGTGTTGTCCTCCCATTTGCCAAGTGGTTTTCTGTGTGTGTGAGAAGGAAATGATGCTCTTCTTCTGCTATGCGTGTGTCAGCATTGTCAGAATGGCACCGTGCTGTCTTGCCAGCATAAATCAGCTGAAGGGGACGCAGGTCACCAGCCACGGATGATGCCACCACAGCGGTCACTTGCCGTTTGTCATCCATGGCAGCGATTGCTACCTTTTTTGAGCCACATGCCTCGTACATCCTGTCACCTGCAAGGACAAGGGGCTGGTTTAGCAAGAGTTAAAGAGGAAAAACTGAAAGAGACCCCAAAAAAAGTACATCTCACCTGTGGGTACAATGCTGAGTCCGGTGTGGTCAGCATTGACGACGAAGGCCGGGCTCACGTGCATTTGCATGAGGGCTGCAACTCTCTTGTGCATGTCTTTACGTTGCTCAGCCCAGTCTTCTGGAAGTTTCTGAGCCACGGTGGTGCCGCATCGAAAAGTCCACTTGAGCTTGTTATGGACAAAGTCTCTGATCCAAGACCTTGAAAATTTCATTTCTCCACCATTCTTGGGGAGTTCATGCGGATGATGCTCCTCTGTGAGGCCAGTGAAAAGGCCTCTAAGGTTAGTGGAGTTCAAAACAACACCCGACTGCCTCAGCTCCGTCATGCGCTTACGAAAGAGATTCTCCATTTCTGGATGCCGGCCAAAAAAACTCACTCGGCCTCTTTTGCTGTATGAACGAGTTGACGTCGCGCCCTGCACCTTGATTTCAGCAACATGGGTGAGGAACTTCTGATTACGTGGCAGGAGATTGCAGGATCTGGGCTCATACCAGCTGGCTATTGTTGATTTTGCAAGCTGGTCGTAAATACAGGTGTTGCCAGCCTCCCGGTAAATCATGCGCAGAAGCTTGAGGGCATGGTAGGGATCTTTTGCAGCGAGCATTGCACCGTGAATGCGCGGCATGTGCCATCGTCAAGCCAGTTGACGTAATAGCCACGCATGCGCTTGTTGTCGTGGGCTTCTGGCTATGGTGCGGCGGCAGAGGGAGACTCCTCTGGCTGGGCAGGTTGTGAATCATCGCTCGCAGGAAGCCGTGCACGTGTAGTCTGCAACAAGGTGGGGCGAACTGCCATTTCTGGGACGACAAATGGCAAAGCGGGCTTGTTTTTTGGTGGCCGGCCGACGGGTCATTTGGGTGGCAGCTTGGCTGGCTTGGGATGTTTGAGCACGTGCGCTGCAAAGGCCTGGTCACGTGACTGGGCGGCCTCATCGGACGTGAGGCGCCTCATGTTGAAGTCGTAGAGGCGAGCCTGGGTAGTCATGTTGCGAAGAAGCGAGGGTTTAGGATGAAAAGGCGATCATCGATTGACAGGCGAATAGCGAGAAGCGACATCGCCAGTGACGACTGACGGCTTGGAAACCGGCGATCGGTCCCTTAACAACCAGACAGTGTAGGTAGCAGCGGCTACTGAGCAAGCATGAAAGCAGGCAAGTAGGCTGGCTAGAGACGGGGTGACACCATGGATCGGGAAAGATGTCCTTCACACTAGCAACAAGAGTTAACAAGTAACAAGCGAACGAGGTGGTATGTACCAGTTGACCGGGCCACCCACACGAGGTGCTCGACGTGGGGCCCGGACGCCACCCGGGGATCGAACCTGACCCTGGAGCGAACGAGCTCCAGGCGATTACTCACACGCCGGTACAAACCGGACATGTGGTCCCCAAGGATCAGCAACCCGGTTTACCACCCTGAGTGCATGCAAGTGTGTGACAATTCGACCAAATCACAAGCATGCTATTCTACAGTTGTATCCCCCATTTTGCTAGTGAAGTCAGCTCTAAACTGAGGCTCAAGGAGACAACTTGGTATTCAGTTGGTGGCACCACCAATGAGCAGCTCATACTGTGTCTTGCACCAGAAAGCCTCAGTCCAACTTAATCACCTGCAGTGATGATGTGAGTGTGTGTGGAGAGACAAGAGGGCACTTGCGTGTGTCACGACCATAACCAACACTCCCCCATGACCCACAGACAAGTAGTCCACACACACACAGAGAGAGAGAGAGAGAGCACGTCACAGAGCAGCAAGACGTACAGGACTCCCATCAGCCAGGGGCATCACGTGAGCGCAGCAGACCAACAGCATGCACAGCCGCTTTGAACATGCCACTGCTGAGAGCTTTAGTAAGGAAGTCTGCAAGCTGCTGACGAGTATCGACCCAGACCACCTGAACCTCTCCAGCAGCAATGGCGCTCACGTACAAAGTGATGCTCGATGTTGATGTGCTTTGTGCGAGAGTGATGCATGCCATCGTGCTCGGCGATTGCCTTTGCACTCTGGTTGTCACAGCACAGAGTAATGCAACGGATGGGGACACGCAGTTGTTGCAACAGGCGGGACAGCCACACACTCTCACACGTACCTGCACCGAGTGCCACGTACTCAGCCTCACTGGAGCTTCGAGAAACACAGCCCTGTTTTCCACTTTTCCAAGAGACAGCAGTCCCACCAAAAAGAAAGATGTAGCCAGTACGGCTACGAGCATCTGTGTCATGCGCCCAGTCACTGTCTGTGTAACCGTCTACCACCACAGACGGCTGTGCACGATAGCACAGTCCCACACGTGCAGTGGACAACGCGTAGCGGATCACACGAAGTGCCGCCTCGAGATGTCTCTGACGTAGCTATTGGGAGAACTGGGCAAGGAAGTTAATCGAGAAGGCAACGTCCGCCCGGGTGGTGGTAGCGAGATACATGAGGGAGCCGACCACACTGAGGTAATCGGTGACATCAACAATCTCCCCCAGCTGAGCTGGATCGAGTGACTTCAGCAGGCGCTGACCTGCTGGAGTCATCGGTGTGGAAGCAATGGGAACGTCAGCAAGCAAAGAAGCAAAGCACTCCCCCAGTGTGCGAATGTACGCAACTTGGTGTACGTACAAAGTGCGACGCTGGCGGTCACGCTCGAGTTCCATGCCCAAGAACACACGTGCAGGACCTAGATCCTTCATCCTGTACGTAGACTACAGCAAGTTCTTCACGGACTGGACAGCTACGGGGCTGGGTGAAGCGATAAGCAAATCGTCAACGTACACAAGGATGGCCACAAATCGCTCGGAGGGGGCACTCAAGAAGAGTGCCGGATCAACCGTGCTGCGACGGTAACCGCCTCGCTCAAGGGTGGAGGAGATCTCCATGTTCCAACAGCGCGTCGACTGCTTGAGCCCATAGAAGGCTGTGTGCAGTCGCCACACCTTGTTTGTGCCATCGGTAAAGCCGGGTGGCTGGATCATGTAGATCTCCTCATCGAGCTTTCCATGTAGGAAAGCATTGTTGACGTCCATCTGCTCCAGCTCCCAGTCATGCTGGGCGACGAGACTCAACAGTGCTCGAGCAGTGGTGTACCTCCCGACCGGTGCAAAGGTCTCATCAAAGTCAATCCCTGGAATCTGGGAAAAACCTTTGGCCGTGAGTCGTGCCTTGTACCGGTCGACT
>SZWC01000726.1:309694-322350 GCA_023375785.1 Penium margaritaceum
CGTCGTTTAAGAAAAGACTCGGCTCGAAGAAGTTTGTGTCGTCGCCGTCGCCACCACCAGCAGCGGCAGCAGGAGAACCGGTAGATGATGCTGCTGGGGCCGCCACAGCTGAGGTAGTTTCCGGCAGAACGGGCGCACTGCCACTTGGCAAGTGCTCATTGGTTATTTGCGCGGCGGCGCTCTGAGCGGCCATAGCGCCAGCAAGCCGAGAGGACGAGGCTGTAGCGAGAGAGTGACGGAGGAGCCAGAGAGATGGGACGGTGTGGCAGGAGAGGTCAGAAAACAGGACGATGTTGAGGGAAGATCAGTTTCAGTTTGGTGGGGATATTCGTTAAGTTACCGTACTAGGAATGACATACCCATAAATGATGCACAGCATCATTTATGGGTATTTGACACAAATACAGAAAGGTACATGTAGGGATTACCCAGAAAATTCGAATGAGTGTATTCCTAACCCGGCGTTCGGAAGAATAAGACTCCCCTACCGACTGACCTAAGAATATCAACATTTTACCCCCAAACAACGAGAAAAGGCAACATGTCGACGTTGCACGCGATGCAGCGTCGACATGCTGTCATCACTCGCTTCGAACATTCACAAAACCCTCATCGGAGGGGTTTGTGAATGTTCGTGGGGGGGGGGAGGGTTGCCTATGGGTCGGAGGGGGGGTCCGCGGCTCCCCATGCGTTAAAAGGGAACCTGCAAGGCCCCGCTACTGCAAGGCTCACTAGGAGCCTGCGCAAAAATAAAAGCCTAAAACCTTGAGTGTAATTCGGGGCAGGGTTGGACTAAGGTTTGTATGTAAAACCTTAACGATTTGTGAGTACGGGAAAGAAAACAAATTGAGCGTTTTTGCTCGATCTCAACAAGCGTTTTCGCTCAATTGCGATGGAGCGATGAGCTCTTCGTTTTTTTTCGACACGCAAACCCCTTAGTTTTATTTACGTTTTTATGTTTTGCGCGGGCGAAGCCCACGCAAAACATACAAAACCCTACATCAAACTAGGGGGTTTGCATGTCGGAAAAAAAAAACCGAAGAGCTCATTGCTCGATCGCGATTCTCGCGAGGGAGGGAAAATCGCAAGGGGGGTCGACATGCCCCACTTCGCTTCGCTTAATCAATAGCACATGCCGGTGATCGAGCATGGTGATGTGAGTGGGCAAGGCAATTTAATCTTTTATTCACTGGACAGGGAGTTCCTGACCCCTCGCGGATTGGGTATTCAGGATATTAGTCCCAATAAAAAATCATGGGTATACATGTGAGACACAACACATGAACTCCTGCTCTGTGCTTAGGTCCCTTAGGTAACATCCTAGCTCAGGTCCCTTAGGTAACATCCTACGCTCCGATTTAGACTTCAAAATCTTTAGCACCGCCTCCAATCGTGCGCGGGAACCCTTTGGATACAAGAATCTTCCTACATGTTCATAGCCTTAGACAACTCGAGCACAACTCGTGCCACCATGGGTATTTGACCCCTCGGAAATCTGGCACGTCTCCATCACTCTCAATGCCTTTGTACCCTCCTGCAACCACCAGCTATCGCCAGCACAATCATGGAGGCCACGGGCATGGACATCACTCTCTACTTCCAACCCGTCACCGCCGAGGAGTGCGAAGAGCAGGAAGCTATCCAAGTTAGAAAGCAAGTCACGACCCGTCATTCCAAAGCCGTCAAAGCGCCGACTTAGACGCCATCCAAATGTCATCGACATGCACTCCTTCGCATGCATGCCCGTGCCGGCATCATCAAGCCTTGTGACAATGCCACTAGTGTGGCATGAACCCATCGTCTTTGACTTAAGGGACATCGATGAGGAATTGGGGACCGAGAAGGAAGAGGGGCTTGATAACGATGCTGACGAAGAGATGGCTGGTGCTCAGACGCCGTCAACAGTCTCCTTTGACAGCAAGACAACCTTGTCGACTTCGCGGTTGCGTACTCACCGCAACCATGAGTAATTCGTGGAGGGAAAAATTCGCATTATTCATGCAGTTGTGGAAAACATCAAGCATCGGACATTTTGGGACACCGTCCGATTCCTCAAAACTGCTTCCCAATAACCTAGCGAATACTACCCTTACAACGACCTACTTGCTATAATGGTCTAACACTCATGTAAGCCGGACAACTCATGAGAGATGTTGGACAAGAACTGAAACATCATGTAACACAATCCTATGCCACCCCTCTGTCATGGCTAGTCCTCCAATAAGAGCCTACATGGTGCATGTGGACGTCCTGGTTAATTTGATAAGCACTAGGAGCTGAAGGAGAAGATCGAGACGACATTAGTCCGCATGCGCGAGGTTCGTGCTCCCCTCAATGCAACTTTCATCCACCACACTATGCTACGGGTGGTATGAGATGAGGGTGTACATGAGTTGGATAGCAAGCCGTTTGAGTGGTTGTTTTCAACATCCGTCTACAACAGTTTTGTGTAGTGTGAGCTTTCATGGCATTGGCAGCATGCCTGGTATTTGGTTTAGTGCATTCCCATAGACTAGTCAATGTGGTGCAATAAAATGTACCCAAAGGCTGGAGTATACATGAAGTTGGACTATGTCAGAAAACGTTTTGGCGTAAATGCTAACCACAGGGGGATCTGGCTCATCCCCTTGCCAAACAGCACCCACGCCCCGTTGGAGGCACAGCATGTGCCAAATGTTGGAGGGGAAAACAACACGTCGTCACCATAGGGCTCTTGACGACCATGGCCGGGTAAATTCTCCCTTGCTAAGTCATTTAGGCCGGCACTATCAATCGGTACAATCCAGAGGATGTCCATTCGTGTAAGGTGCAATCTTCCTTCAGATGCCACTTCACTCGTAAAGCCAATCAGTTCGCCAACACAAACTAGCCGAAGACTAGTCCGCGCATGTGCTTGACCCATGGGATGCGTGCAAATGCGTGGAGGATGACGTGGAGTATGGAAAGATGACGATTCCTATCATTTTGTATGCATGGAATCAACATGCCTTAGGTACTTTCCAGCACTAGGTGTCTCAATATGATCCATGGGTCAAGCTTGTCTACATACCCGATGGGTGCAACTCCAAGGTATAGCCATGTGATGTGGGCCTATAGAAACCATTGAAGGACAAGCTCAAGGAGGGTTTATCCACCTTCATGTTAAAGACCCTCATTGACCATGCCAAGGTGGACCTTGACATGAAGCTAGTCAAGGAGTTCACGGCTCGCTAGCTTCTTAAGGCTAAGCATTTCCTCCATGATCAGACAGACCTTGTCAAGCATGCGTGGGTCGTTGTAAGGTGTGCCAAGGTCAGCAAATCCACCTTCCATGAAAGAGAAACTACCAACCATTCTTATAGTTCTCTGCAACCACATTATGAATGGCTTCGAGGAAGACTTCTTTAACATCCTAACCTCTGTGCGGATATTTTCAAGCATTGTCTTTGTCCTATGTGCCATGCTCTATGTGTTGAATTCTGACATGTATCGACATGTGCAATCTTAGACTCTCGCCAAAATTCTAACCGTTCTAAGACAATATTAGCAAACAAAATAGAATGGAAAATAGCTTATTCTAAAACAAATTTTATAATCTGGCAAACAAAATTGACACAAAAACAAAAGCGTTTATTTCTGAACATGTAAGAATTAATTGACATGCTAGTACAATACATAATGACATGAACATACCCATATTGGGAGGAGGGTCCACATGTGAGACAATCAGAGATGCAAAACAAACGTGTTTGTATCAACATCTGAAAGAGATTCATTGCAAGAATCTCATGATAAATAATTAGGAGAAGGGAGAACACAATAAGGTTTCATAATAATATGTCACGTGTTATGAATTCTCTTCATCCATAAATAACTCTTTGGATTCTATCATTGAATAGATGAAAGAAATAATTTATTTTCCATACCCAAGCATGAAAGGAAGGAGAAAAAGGCTTAATAGAAAATAGTCTAGAAATCTAAGAGGAATTTTCATTTTCAGACTTTTATAGAAATAAGTTACATACATCCAATCGTAAAATAAGCTGAGAATTACTTCTCTATTTTCATTAGTAGAAACAATTTCCCATAACTTCTCCAAGAGGATGAAATCTTTGTATTTGAAGAATTTTCAGAAAGATCCCCTTCAAAAGTTTCTACTTTAAAAAAAAGGAAAGTGAACCCTTTGGTTCTGAAACATCACCTTCGTTATTCAAGTCAAAACTTTTATGAAGTCTTTTTCATTTTTTTTCTGTTTCTCTGTATATTTGACTACACATAAATGTGCTCAATTTAAGAAACGTGTTACATTTGTGTAAACTGAAATTTGCGCCAATTTCACAACTTAAATGATGAAAGCACTTGTAGGCGAGTATATTTTGTCATCTCGTAGTGTAGAAACGAAAATTGCGCTAATTAATTCAAAACCAAACCAAATTTGAATGAGCATGGAGGAATCAGTTGTTATGTTTCTCATTGAGGGGATGTGTTTCCCCTTTTTGGAAGAGAAAACACACATGCCAAATCAACTTGCTCTCAAAATTACTTACTAGAGGTCCAATTTATCTTATTATTATTCTAAAAAATTATTCATTACTAATTTTATATTTCCTTCATTTTAATATAGAAATAGAGAAATGTGTACCTACAATAGATGTGTCTACCCTTGTGTCATTTTCCACATGTACACGATTATCTATAGAAAGGGCATGTGTGTTTCTCTCATTGTATCCATGGCCAATTGCCCGTAAAACTCATGTTTTTCACATCAATTAGGCGATGGTATTTGAGTCTCAAAACATGCTCCAACTTGAAAGGTTCCAAGAAGTTGGACCCCTATTTTAAACTAGTCGATAGAAGTTTTGCAAACTACACTGATGTTTCAATACATTCGAAGAACTTCCAAATGCAAAATCAATTTTCTAGACCCCCCAATTCTAAGAGAATTTGTTTGATTTAACTGCTCCAATAAAATGTCACACGCGTTGCTTGACTCAAGTTTCCAAGACCCAACATATGCCTTGTTAAGTTTCTCGCCGTTCTATGCATATGCTCAACATGTTAGAAACTTGTCATGGAGATAGTTCTATAACTCAATAAAATTTATCCTTTTGTTTAAGTTCCTGAAATCATCTTCTACTCCACACCTCTTCCATGTGAACCATCCATGTTGCGCTCGCTAAAAAACTTGATTTCAAGTGGGAATAAATGCAAAAAATACAAGGGAAGAGCCTCACACAATAATTTTTTTCCATCTCCATTTTCCCCAAAATTGTACAATTTGTGATGAAATTGATGAACGGAGTGACAGTCTCCAGCTATGTGTATTAGTAATGGATGAATTTATCAAAAACAAAGGATCAACAACACACATGCAACAAGGGTCCCTAGAAAACCTCGGTAGCAGCGGTAACCTTCACAATGAATGGAATAACATTTAGGACTTTGACAATAATTCTTAAAACGCCCCTCAGGCTTTGCAAAGCCTTTGCCTCCATCATTGTTAGCATTTAGGACGAGTAGAAGTACGAACTAACACAGCTCGCACGAGAAAATGTTTGTAGGAAACTCCATGAAGATTGATGATTGATGTTTGAATTGATTTGATTTGATCATCCTCTACAAAATTTGACCATGTAAATGGATGAGCTTAAAATGAGTGTGTAGTGAAAGTGTACTCTGAAAGAAAAATACCCCCAACAAGAGTAAAACCGAAATTAAATTGACACTTCATGATCCACTTGATCCTTAAAATTCTATCAAAACAAAAATTTGCATGTGACTAATAATTTGGAAGTTGTTTTTTTTCTCAAAAATACATGACCAACCACTAAACATGGAAAATTGACCTTGCATGGCATGAGGTTAGGTTAGTGGTTTGATCTCAAGGCTCTCCATCGAGAGCAGGAGACCAACAAGACAAAAATCAATGGCTCACATGAAGTGTGATGCATGTGATAAGATTCAACACTTAAATTAGCACTTCAACTTCCACAAATTTAACATGATGATGTTTGGGTCAAGTTATCAATATCAATAACCTTGGCATACACAAATTGTGTTACAATTGCAAAAACAACCATAAGCATGACATCTTATAGGAAATTAGAATGATTGGCATCCAAAGAAAACTTGGCAAATGATTGCACTTGTTCATTACATGGACAACACCAAGTAAGCTGCTTAGATGTAAAACACACAATACGAGACACAATGAAGGCTACGGGTTGCAAAAGAGGAGGACGTAGTGGAAGAAAATGTAGCAATCACAATTCATGCACAGACACAATATCGATCCATGTGGCTAAGCTCAACATATAATTCAAGACAGAAGCATGGCTAAACCAATGAAAGACAAGGAAAGAATAGAATTTTAGAAAAAAAAAAGTTACAACATCACCCTCATTACACTTGTCACCTAAAGCATTTGCACTTGTTCAAAAGGGTTCTTCATCTCGTGTCAAGGAGATTAAAGGGTTTTTTTTGTAATTTTCTACCTCTAGAGTTACCTCTAAAATTTATTTTTAATCATTACATAAGCAAAAGCAAATGATCGTCAAGGGATCCTATTGGATGAGCAACCACAAGCTCCCCAAAATAAAAAATGAAACTAGCACAGATGCTTGATTCAATTTTTTTTGAAGCCATCCACGTTGATGTACACCATAACCATAAGTTTATTCACAAAGAAAAAGAGTGTTCTGCAGATTTTAGGACACCACAACATAGCCACCTAGAATGTCCATCGCTTCCATTTGTACATGAAATTGTGTATCAACTACGAGAAGAAATTACAACAATGTCGATCGATGCATTAGCTATCATCATATGTGTGCATCTGCTAAGGAAATAACGAGGATAGCATTTTAGATTATGTATAAGCACAAAACATTCAATACACTTGACACAATTGTGAAAACCAAAATTTATATTTTTATTATCCTTTGATGAATTGATTTTCGTGTATTTTAACGACATCCACGTGTACCACTTCACCTCGCATGAGCACAATGATTATGCTTTGTTATCCACACCAACCATTATGAAGTCATATTTCTCAAGTCTCGGTCAATTTTTAACCACTAACAAGCTTGATGGATGGAGTTCCTTCAGTTAAAAATCGACTACACCATCTAGTACTTGCCTCAAGAGACAAATAAAGAGGATGTCCAAAGTTGAAGAACAGCATAGATGACGATGATTAATGTGTTACTTGTCTAATTGGACCTGCATGTCCTTAGGTTATTTGCAAAGGGTTATGAAGGGTTTGATGGTATGACAAAACAATTTCTTGGTATAAAAATCCATGCTCCTGATGGAGATGCACTCGCACATTCGACATACCAAAGATGCAATTGGAGGACAACCACATGAGTGATCTACGTGTACACTTTCCCAAAGAGAAGACACTTAATATGCTAGAAAATAACTCACAGTAGGACCTCATGCGGACATATGTTGCAACATTATACAAATAGTATGACAAATGTTTACGGACAAAAATCTCACTGCATAAGGCCACCTAATATACGCCAACCAATATCTTTTCAAGGAAGCCATTGGTGAACATCATCATGAATTCAAAACAAGAATTTCCTAAAAACCAAATGAATATAATGCTATTGACTTCATTCCAACGACAAACGTCATCACGAGGGAATAGGGTAGCTATTTGTAAAGTACATCATGCCACTACAAAGAGTGACATACTTTATCATTATTGGTAAAGAGAATTATACTATTAGCCATTTTTGCAGAAAACTCATGGCACATTTTGACATTTGGATCAGGTCTCATCAATACCCCATGGTAAAGATGATGAGGAATCCAAGGGAACCAAGAAGGTGCTAGAAAATCTTCTCCACATTTTACACAAGTTCCACAATACATATTCGGTGGCAAAAGAAAACAACTAGTGAACTCACATATAACCAAGAAATACCACAAGAAACCATTTTATTATGTTCAAAGTGGTCTACTCTAAACATCCCACCTCAATAGTAGAGTTGCAACACCAAAAACATCGTTTATTGGAAATCATGTACTATGAATTCATTCTTCTATGAGAGGAAACAAAGTACAACCTTGCAACAAAACAAGTAACAATGACGCAACAAGCAGTTCAACATTGCATCTATAAAATTTTCAACACTAGAGGTCATACCTTTCCTTGTTTGCAAACATCAAACTACACAAACAAGACTTCTCATAGCTAAAGTTGTACCTATAAGGACAATTTGAGCTAAAAGAAATGCAAATGCTAGTTTCTACACACCCTCACCCACCAAATGACATGAGGATTCACCCAATCTTCCCAATCAAAAAGCCATTACATTAGTACAATCTTACAAAGAATATTTGAAGAACAAGCGTCACTCATCTACCTCTCTTTCATATTGACAAGGATATGGAGTATGACATCAAGGACATCATTAGTGGTTGTAACAAATCTCAATGGCCAGCATTGACTAACACATAAGGACTTCATGGGTAGTAGAGATACAAATTTTACATATGAGATGATCACAAACCCTACAACACTTTGGGTGGGAATTTTTATCATTACATTCATGGCCCACAATGGGTCAACCTTCAGATTTTATGCCGCTTTGTCTAGGAGATGTTAGCCATTTTTCCTCACCCGTATTACTCAAATCCAAAACGCTTTATATAGTTTTAATCACTCATTTAGAATGGTCTGATTTATCAGAAACTTTATCTGTATTTTCATACTCGGGGCAACTATACGCTAATTGCTTGGTTTGTGACCCACATAAGTGCAAAGTGCCAGGTCCAGACCACGACAATGGTAAGATCCTGTTTCAGTCTCTAGTAAATTATAAATGACTTCATAATTTCATGTCTAGTTTATGCTTATGTTCAAGCCGCAGATGTGCGAGGACCTATTATCGTTGGAAACCAGTCTTGCATGTACTCTTGAAGCAATCGAGTAAATACCGATGCTAATCGTTGGCAACCTTTTTGTTTTCTCATCAGGTTTAAAGTTGTTTATTGTACACATGCCCTCATTTCTCACGTTTAAAAGAACTTCACCAAAAAATGACAGACCCGCAAGAGTGGCGACACTTGTTGATGAGGGCAGGGTTAGGGGGAGGGAGAGAGGAGATGGGAGGCGGGAGGTGGGAGGAGTCGGGTGGAGCCGGGAGTTAGCCGCGGGGCTAACTGTCCCTCGCTGCTGTGAGGGGGAATAAGCTCTCGAGAGTTGTGAGGGGGAGCGCTCTCGAGAGCTGTGAGGGGGAGTCGATGTTGTCGAGACTTAGAGCGAGAGCGAGGATCGAGACGAGCATTGAGAAACTTTTTGGAAACGAATGAGCGCAGTGGGGGAGCGAGAGTGACCCCTATCGGGTCGCTCTCGCTCCCCACAGTGTGGTTCGCCCTAGAGTGTGGCGAACCACATAAGGGGTGCAAAGGGCTTCAACGCGCACAATGTCTCGTGCGACCCAGACGGGGTGACGCAATGAGGCCTACGTCTCGTAAGAAGTCAGCACGACCTCACAGGACAGACAAGAAGTGAGACTGATCTAGGCTAGCTAACGGAAGTGGACACAACAGCGTTAACTACTTTAACACGATAGCGCAAGCAAGGGTGCATGTCCCAAGCAAAGAGCTTGAACATCACACCACAAGCCCCAGCAGCGCAGAGCGACACAGAGAAAGGTGGTCGACACAGGGCACCAACGGACGGAGCACGCCAGGCGACACCAACAAGGAAGTGCCTGGTCGAGGGAAGCGGAAGTGAGAGGCGCGGCCGTAACACCCGGCCAGGTGCGGCCGACCAGAAGCGCGCAGACATCCCCCCCAGGAGTACCACACCAGGGTCGTCTGTCCAACACACCCCTCCAGGAGCACCCCACCAGGAGCACCCGTCCGGAAGCAGCCGAGCACCACCCCGGGAGTACCATGCGACCACGAGTGGACGTCCCTATGCGCGCAGCGAAGGTGGGGAAAGAGTCAAGGGCCTGCACCGCACCACCCAAAGGCACGAGGCAACAGAAACACCGACACGACATGAGAGTGGTGGTGAGGCACACTGAAGAGGTGAGAGGGAGGGGGGACGTAGAGAGACAGGGGACGCCACGCCGGCGACGGAAGCAATCAGGTGCGTGAGAACCTGCAAGAGGAAGAAGGCTAGCGAGGATACAACATGCGAGCGGACACCGAGCAGAGAACCAATGAGATGTGAGAGGGAATGTGGGCGAGGACAAAAAGGAGACACCACGCCGGTCACAGAGGATGTCGGGTGCGTGAGGGCCTGCGAGGGATGCACGCACGGGGGGAGATGCAGAGTATGACGCCGGACGGATAGGCATCAGGCGAGCGGTCATCGAGCAGAGGACCAACGAGAAGTGAAAGGGAAAGTGAGCAAAGCCAAGCAGGAGACAGCACGCCGGTCGCAGACGATGTCGGTGCGTGAGGACCTGCAAGGGACGCACACACGGGGGGAGAGGCCGAGTATGACGACGAACGGAGAGGCAGTATGCAGGCGGTCATCGAGCAGAGGACCAACGATGCAGGCAGAGAGAGGGGGGAGAGGAAGGAGTGGACTCAGTCGAGTGGGGGCAGGGTGTGGAGACCGACAGAAGCGATACTCGAAGCGAATGCGGGCTGGTGGAGGGCCTTTGTGAGGAAGTCCGCGAGCTGGAACTCAGCGGAGATGAACTGGAGACAGACATCACCAGCCGCGACGACGTCACGCACATAGTGGTGCTCAACGTTGATGTGCTTGGTGCGACGGTGAAGCGCACCAGCGTTCCTGGCAATGGCCAACCCACTCTCACTGTCGGTGTGGAGAGGCACGGCTGGGGTGGGGAGACGAAGTTCGCCGAGAAGGCGACGAAGCCACACTGCCTCAGCGGCAGCACCACCCAAGGCCATNCGGCTGCGGGCGTCGGAGTCGCGGGCATAATCACTGTCGACGTAGCCGGACAGGAGAGGTACGCCCGACCCGGCCGGAAAGACGAGTCCAGCACGAGCAGATCCGAGGACGTAGCGAAGGACATACGCGGCCGCCTGAAGGTGGGCCGTGCGAGGCTCGCGGGCATACTGGGCCAAGACGTTCACCGCGCAGGCGATGTCAGGGCGCGTGGTGCCAGCGAGATACGTGAGTGCGCCAATGATGGACTGAAAGGTGACGGCGGACTCTGGCTCGCCGGACGCCGCATCATGAGCCACACGAAGGGCAAGCTGAGTACCCGGTGGCATAGGTGAGGAGGCAGCTGGAAGAGGTCGGGAGAGGTCGACGACGGAGGCGAAGCGATCGCCAAGGGTCTGTACGTAGCGCTCCTGATGGACCAACAAGCAGGTAGGAAGGCGCTCAATCTGCATGCCGAGGAACATGGCCGCAAGGCCGAGGTCCTTCATGCGGTATGCCGAGGAGAGTAGGCCTTTCGCCTCGGAGATCGCAGAGGCGGAGGGAGAGGTGATGAGGAGGTCATCCACATACACCAGGATGAAGGCAGGCACGAGAGTCGTGCCGCCGACGAAGAGGGAGGGGTCGGACTGGCTGGGACGGAAACCTCCACGGACGAGGGTAGACGAGAGCTCCTCGTTCCAGCAACGAGGGGACTGGCGGAGACCATAGAGCGCGCGGCGGAGGCGACAGACCCTCCCTGTACCGTCGGAGAAGCTCGGAGGCTGGACCATGTACAGCTCCTCCTCTAATCGACCGTGTAAAAAGGCATTGTTCACGTCCATCTGATGAAGCTCCCACCGAAAGTGGGCCGCGAGACAGATGACGACACGACTTGTTGTGAAGCGGCCGACAGGGGCGTAAGTGTCAGTGAAATCGACGCCGGGGACCTAGGAGTAGCCCTTGGCGGTGAGGCGCGCCTTGTACCGGTCGAGGGCACCCGAGGCAGTGAATTTCTTACGTAGGACACACTTGGCCTTGATGGCCGTGCGACCGGGAGGAAGGTCGGCGAGTTCGAGTACACCATGCTCAGCCAGGGCAGCGAGCTCGGCAACACAAGCCGCGTGCCAGGCAGCGGCATCGGGACGAGCAAGGGCGTCGGCCAGAGTGAGGGGGTCGGACTCATCAAGGGGGGACGGAGAAGAAGACGAGAGCGGGGTGGAGGTGACCGCGAGAGCACGAGCAGCAGACGCCGGGGCACTAACAAAGCGGTGATCANGGCCGGGCCAGGGACGAGAGGGTGAGGGGAGACTGCCGGGGCGGATGGACAGGAGAGGGGAACGGACGGCGAAGGGGAGGGGGAGGGAGGAGGAAGGGGTGGAAGAGTCTCGCGAGAGAGGACGTCGACCAGCGAAGGAACGGGTGAGAGGTGGGCAGAAGACTCTGTGACGGGCGAGGCTGGGGGAGACGGGGTCACGGCGAGGACGGGGTCGCCCACGAGACGGGTAGAGGGAGATTCCGGAGACGCGACGTCCTCCGGAATGTCCTCGATAGAGAGGAGAATAGGATCAGCACAGCAAGAGGAAGACGGCGCACGCGGAAGGCCGACAAGCTGGGGCGCGGTCAGGGCAGGGGGAACGGGAGGAGGGGAGGAGGGAAAGCCGGGGGGAGAGGCAGGGGACGGCACAGGAGACGGTAAGAGGGGAGGGAGGGGAGAGACGGGCGGCGGACCGCCACGACGATGCGAGAGGGGGAGGGGAGGCGGAGGAGGGACGAGAGAAGGGGGGAGGGAAGAGGGCAAAGAAGGGGG
>SZWC01000727.1:32690-92236 GCA_023375785.1 Penium margaritaceum
AAGGGGCAGGTCTAAGGGGCAGGTCTAAGGGGCAGGTCTAAGGGGCAGGTCTAAGGGGCAGGTCTAAGGGGCAGGTCTAAGGGGCAGGTCCAGAGGCTGTTCGCCTCATGAGTGTGTGCACTAAACTTTGCAGTCATTTCTCCTTGCGAGTCAATGGGGAGGTCTTGGGTAAGGTCTACGCATTAGCGAGAATGGAGGAATTCTTGAAAGTGTAATCCCCACAGCGGGAATCACACTTGCCAGATTTCCTCGCCTGCAACTTAATATGGCATTCAAGCACAGTGCAGCAACCTCACACAAATGAGCGGGGTGTTTTGTTTTCACAAACTGCCACTGTTCATGGAGAAAGCAACGCCTTCCAGTCGTGTGGACTGCGGCCACTGCTGCATCGGCTGTACGCCAGTCACCGACAATGCAGGGCTAGGCACAGCGCTTCACATGGAGAGCTATGGCCAGCCTTCCCTTTCTTGGCATTGGTATGACCGCACTTCATGGTTGGTGGCAGCATTAGGGAAATGCACTTGTTGGCGTGGACCCTTGTGAGTTCCTGATGTAACGCCTCTGGCAATGATTCTTGCGGTGCGCCATTGAAGCTCCACCGACTTGCTCCGCAGATTCCATTGGAAAAAAATCATATCAAGGTTGCTTTTTGCTGGTGCATGAACTAGCGCTCCTAGAAGGCTTTCCACGATGATGTTGGTGGATAAACTGTCTGAACATATAATGAAAGAAGCAGCTTTGTGTACCTCTGGCATTTTCTAGTCCACACCATCAATGCATGATGATATTCTACCATGCGTCCATGTAATGTCACCTGGTCCTTCAAGTGCATGCAAAAGGTCCTGCGTGCATAGTGAAGGGGTACCAGAAGTCATATGAGCAAACCCTTTCTTTTTGTTGATCCTCTCATTCCTCTTACACTGGGCATTCTGCCCCTGCAGCTTGTCGGATCTCCCATGTCCAGCTCTTCCAACCTCCAATTGTGTGTCCGCTATCGGTTTGCTATCGTACTACAGCAGCAGATTCTGCAGTGTCAACTGTGCATCCTTCCCCACCTCCAAGGCCTCCTCCTGCACCACCACCCAGGCCTCCTCATAGGCCCCCTCCCCCTCCTAGACCTGTCACAGACTTGATATGCCAGTGGAGCACGAGCACTCTCTCAAGGTGCTACTGTCAGGTGCCTTGGAGCCGGTGCGGATACATATGCACCTGCGGGGGCTATCTGTGTCTCTGCACTATCCGCCAGTACGTGAAGGCACTGCGCGATGCCAATGGCAAGCTGATCAAGTGCGTTCACTACGTGACACCGTTCCCCTTCTAATTATGAAGAGCTTTCTGGAGGGTGCACACGTTGCGAGTGTAGTCATTTCAGTGATGGGACTGAGATTGGGGGGGTGGGGTGGGGGGGCTGTAGTAGAGGAAAAACAGAGAAAGGTCCATCTTTTCCCTGTTCCCTTCCCTTTCATACGTTTTTTTAGATAAGCACACTTCTAGTAATGATAACCAACATTGCCTCCAATCCGGAACAATAGTGTTTGCTATTGTGACACTGGGGAGCAAGTGGTCTAAACATTTGTTGGACATGTCCCTATTGTGACTGTCCACCAGGGCTGCACATGAACATCATGAGTGGGAAGCTGAAAGTTGTTCACTGCATTTTTTGTGATTTTTTTAAGACCAATCGCAACAGAGACACCCTCTTTTTCCATCATATTCTTGAGAAGGAAAACACAAGTACAACATCACTTGTTTTGTACTAGGTGTTTGTGACCATTTGGCTCCTGTTCACACACATGTAGACACATGAGGAGGATCGCGGTGACACCGTGGAGTAGTTGAGTGGTGGCGCTCCACCAAAAATTGCACGAGCTAGCAGCAGTGCTCCATGAGCTGTCAAGATGTGCTATGGGTGTATGGAGTCTGGATTAGTGTGTGCTACATGCACTACAGGGTTGTGCATGGGGGCATGCTTAGAAGATCTATGCATGCCTCAGCTGACTTAGATGTGTCAGATGCTACTTAATGTGAGTCTGCACTGCTATGGACCAGGCCGTATCTGGTGAGGGTGGGACCACCATCCCCAAGCCCTCCTCCTTCCCCACCACCTCCAAGCCCTCCTCCTTCCCCACCTCCAAGCCCTCCTTCCCCACCACCCAGACCTCTTAGACCGCCCAGACCTCCTCCTCCTAAACATCTGTCTGCCACAGAGTTGGCATGCCAGTGGAGCGTGAAGTCTCTCTCAAAGTGAAGTCTCTCTCAAAGTGAAGTCTTTCTCCAAGTGAAGTCTCTCTCAAAGTGAAGTATCTCTCAAAGTGAAGTCTTTCTCAAAGTGAAGTCTCTCTCAAATTGAAGTCTCTCTCAAAGTGAAGTCTCTCTCAAAGTGAAGTCTGTCTCAAAGTGAAGTCTCTCTCAAAGTGAAGTCTCTCTCAAAGTGAAGTCTCTCTCAAAGTGAAGTCTCTCACAAAGTGAAGTCTCTCTCAAAGTGAAGTCTCTCTTAAAGTGAAGTCTCTCTCAAAGTGAAGTCTCTCTCAAAGTGAAGTCTCTCTCAAAGTGAAGTCTCTCACAAAGTGAAGTCTCTCTCAAAGTGAAGTCTCTCTTAAAGTGAAGTCTCTCTCAAAGTGAAGTCTCTCAAAGTGAAGTCTTTCTCAAAGTGAAGTCTCTCAAAGTGAAGTCCCTTGCAAAGTGAAGTCTCTCTCAAAGTGAAGTCTCCCTCAAAGTGAAGTCTCTCTCAAAGTGAAGTCTCTCTCAAAGTGAAGTCTCTCTCAAAGTGAAGTCTCTCTCAAAGTGAAGTCTCTCTCAAAGTGAATTCTCTCTCAAAGTGAAGTCTCTCTCAAAGTGAATTCTCTCTCAAAGTGAAGTCTCTCTCAAAGTGTTACTGTCAGGTGCCTTGGGGAAAGTGTGCATACATTCATAGCTGCAAGGGCTTCCTGTGTGTGTGTATACTATCCGCCAGTATGGGAAGGCACTGCGTGACGCCAATGGCAAGCTGATCAAGTGCGTTGACTACGTGACACCACTCCCCTTCTGAGCGGACGGAGCCTTCTTGAGAGTGCAGAGACTGCGAGTGGTGACATTTGAGTGCGGGGATCTCTTTTGAGGAAGTTGGCGGGTGTATATGAGTTTTGGACTTCAGTTTCTGTCAAAATGGAAACAGTGAGAGCCTTCCGTCACCAATATATTTTTTTCTTTGGTTTGTTGTGGAGATTGACTTTCTTTGTATATGGTAAAAGAACAAACTGTGATATCTTTCAGTGGACTCAGTCAAGCCTTTGTGATGCACATGAACACAATATTTGTAGAATTAAAGCATGAATGTGTTTAAATACCAGGGGTGAGCTCTTCACCATGGTCAATATCACACAACCAGCTTCTTCATCCCATTGGTAATAGGGGGGAAGAGGGATAAAATACACAATTTGACGGTGACTTCACTACGTCCACATTTTTCAGAAACCAGCCTTGTGCCCAGCGTAGTGTTGGCTCTAGTGGCTGAGGATGCACCCTCAGGGGTGCCTAGCCTCTACTTGAGTATGCTACCGCGGTGTGGAAGGTGCCAAGACACACAATGGTGAAGTATGTTGAGGCACAAGGATCACTGTTGTGACTTGGCACAATGGGTCGTATTCAGTATATCTCAGGTCAAAAGCGTTCTTGTTACTTGGCACACTGCTTTTACATCAGAGAGTCATAGCATGTGATACAAACTTACCAACGCATCCAACCACGCTCAAATTTGAGTAGTAGATCCCCTGATATGGCCGTCAAAGCTACCCGTCCACCATGTCCTTAGATGCCAGGCAAGGGGAGGCACTTGGAGGGCGACCCATGGAAGCGCCCTCCCAGGCTTAAAGGTCAAGGAGAGGCACGTCCTTGCCAAGGAGACCTCTCTCGTTACTTCCTTTAAGGCCCAGGTGCACTTGGAGCCAGATGGAGTCAAATTCGGATCACTGGCAGTGAATTATCCTATTATCAAGGACGGACTCCCTAATTCCACCGCCTACCATCCTAACTTCGGGTGGGCATAACTTTCTGAATACTCAATGAAATTGAGCAATTCAACGCTTGTTCTTGCCTTAAACAGTCCAAGGAATCCAAAAATGCTATTACATCATATTTTGACTCACATCCTAGTGAGTGAAACAGGAAATCTGTATGCGGCAGCCATGGCAAGGTTCACATTCCACATTCTCCCCCTTGCACCGCCACCATGAACTCTTGTCCTTGGGACCTGTCCACCTCATGCCTCACAGTGCATACCAAGCTCCAAGCAGCTTGCATCATGCCTGTCCTTGGGCTGTGCCTTGGTCATTGCATGAGCAAGTATGAAATTAGTGCCACAGTGCACGATTGCTGCCTCGCCCTTCGCCGCCAAGCCCCACGTGTAGTAGTAACAGATCTCAATGTGCTTGGTCGTTTGGAATAGCACTGGGTTCTAGGTTAGGCTTATAGTGCTCATGTTGTCCACGTTGAGTACTGTCGGCTTCCACTTGGCACTCCAATCTTCCGCAGCCACACCACCTCATTTGCCGCCTCCGTAAGTGCAATTTACTTAGCCTTGTTGCTGGACAGCGCCACGCAGTCCTGCTTGCGGCTTGCCCACAGATTTCCTGCACCTCCAAGCACAAAGACGTACCCGGACGTTGACCTTCGGTCATCCACATCTTGAGCCCAGTCAACATCCAAGTAGCCGACCAACTCAAGGGAGTCGCCATATGCTCCCCCTCCAAAGACCAGTCATGACTGTTTTGTCACCTTGAAGTCGCGAAGGATCCGCTTCATTGACTTCCAGTACAGTGGCCCAGGGTCAGCAACATAGTGGCTCACTTTCTCTTTAGAAAAGCAAGGTCTGGCTGCATCGCCGCCATCGCATACATGATGCCACAGGCTGCAGACTAGTATGGCACTCCTGTTATCTCCTCCTGCTCCTCCTCCGTGCTCGGGCCCATGCTCGAGCTCAGCTCACAATTTGTAGTCATGGGTGTGCCAATTGGGTTGCACTCCTCCATGGCATAGCAGTGCACCACCTTCCGCACATACTTTGCCTGCCCGATCTCTACCGTGCACGCCTTGCGGTCTCTCTTGATGGAAATGCCTAGGTAGTATTCAAGCTCGTCCATGTCGGTCATTCTGAACCGACCGGTCAGCTGCTCCTTTAGCTTTTGTAGCTTCCCTACATTTGACAAAACAAGGATGAGATCATCCACGTATACAATGACGATCTGGTGGAGCTGGTATGGCTTGCGCACGTACACAGTGTGATCTACTTTGGATCTCTTCAAGCCAAGCTCAGCCATGAAGCCGTCCATTTTGCGATACCACATGAGTGGCGCATGCTTCAGCCCGTAGAGAGCCTTGCGAAGCCTGCACACCTTTCTCACCGGTGCATCCACCTCCTATGGTACCTCTGTCAGGACCTTCTTGTCCAGGTATTCATTGATAAACACAGTTTTTGCATCCATCTGGTGGATTTTTTAGTCGCATGCCGCTGCCACTAAGAGGATCGTGCGGATGGCTGTGAGCTTGGCCACAGGTGCGAAGGTCTCATCGTAGTGCTCCTCCTTCCTCTGGGTGAACCCCTTTGCAGCAAATCACCAGCCGCAGCTTGAACCGCTCCACCTTCCCCTCCTTTGCTAGTTTCTTCTTGAACATCCACTTGCAGCCAAGCACCCACTTGATTTTGAGCTTGCTCTTGTGAGAGCAAGCTCAAAATCTATTGCTCCCTCCCACTCAGCCCTTTCCTTCTGCTGCAGCACCTCCCTGACGGTTTCAGGCTCCTCTTGTACAAAAGGAGCCAGTCTAGATGCCCTTTGAGGCATCATACTTGTTTTCCACCTTCCTTTCACGGTTGCTGCTTTGGAGCTGCCGTGGTTGCTGCTGATCTGCTGCTTATCCCCCTCCTTTGCGGACCATAGAGAGGAGGACTCGCTTCCCTCCTTGCCACTCAGCTCCACTGCTATTGGCACCAATTCTGACTCTTAGTCAGATTCAGTGGAATCCAGCAGATTCTGCCCCCCACCGGAGCTGGCGGAATCCGCCAGAATGCACCTCCCGCCGGGCCTGACCAAGCTTGCCAGATTTAGCCTGGCGTTCAAGTCGGCCGAAGTTGCCGACCTTTGCCCCGGTCGGCTTTTCCCGTCTGGAGCTGCTGCTTTGGCGCCAGCCTCGTTTGTGTCCTCCTCCGGTGTCTCCCCTTCGAGGAGTTTCAACCACTCTCCACGGTCGGAGAGACCCGCATCCTTGTCCGTCCATCGGCTACTCTCTTTGAACACGATGTTGTGGCTCTTCACGATGTGCGGCCTCCGTGGGTCAAAGAGACAATACGCCTTGCTGTTGCTCTTGTACCCGACGAAGATGCACCATCGAGTGCGTGAATCAAGCTTCCCGCAACCCTCTCGTGCCTGCGTGACACCATGTGCAACGCAGCACAAGACACAAAGATGCTCTACGGTTGGTTTCTTGCCGCTCCACAATTCCTGCAGCATCCTCCATGCCTTCGTCTCTGCATATTTCAACAGCTTTGCTGGCCTGAGGTTCATTACGTATGCCGCGGTATGCACCACCTCTGTCCAATACTTCTGCACGAGGCCCGTGTTGCTCTGCATGGCCCGCACCATGCCGAGGATGGTGTAATTCTCCTGCTCGGCCACACCATTCTGCTGCGGGGAGTGTGGCATTGTTGTTTGCCACTTAGTCCCCCTGCTTTCGTTAAAGTTCTACAGCCCTTATACTCGTCACTGTTGTCACTCTAGAATGCCTTCACCTTCAGCTCCGTCTGCCGCTCCACTGCTGCCTCAAACGCCTGCATCCACGCCAAAACTTCACTCTTCTTCTCAAGAAATTAGAGCCACAGCTTGCAGCTGTGGTCGTTGATGAAGGTGAAGAATTAACGAGCTCTTCTGATGGAGCTCCGCTGCGTGGACCGCACACATTGGTGTGAACCACCTCCAACCGTGCTGATGCACACGTCTCTTTGCTTCCAAATGGCTGCCGTGTCACCTTGCCCACCACGCATGGTTCACACACATCATCTTGGGCTTCAGCAAGGCCCTTGACGTAAAGCCCCCGCAGAACCTCCTTTGCCATCTCCCTCACAGTTGAGGGAGCGACATGGCATAGCTGGCGGTGCCACAGGTCCATGTCTCCTTTGTCCTTCTTGGCAAGGTGAGCGGAGTTGGCCCCGCCCGATCATTGATGATTTTGGGGTGAAGGAGGTACATGTCCTCCTCCCATCTTAGCACGCAGCACCACATCACCGCCTCCTGCCTTGTGGACGATGGCCTCCTTGTTCTTAAAGAGCACCCCAAGCCCCTTGTCACGGAGGTGGCTCACAGACAGAAAGTTTAGCCCAAAGTTGCGCATGTGCAATACATCGTACATTGTGTTTGTATTGGCCCCACCATCCAGCATTGTCTCAATCTGGATGTTGCCTTCACCTGCTTCCACCTCAGTCTTGTCGTTGGCAAAAATCATGTGTTTCTCTGAGGCGCCATAGGTGACAAATGTTTCCCGGCTGCAGTTGATGTGGTGGCCCGCTCCAGAGTCAATGACGATGACCCCCAGATTGCACAGGTCTGTGGAATCTTGAGAAATCAAGGCCAAGCCACCCTTCTTCCCACCTTTCTGCTGCTTGCCGGACTTCTTATGGGGGCAGTCGCATGGGTAATGACCCTCTTTGCCACAATTGTAACTTTCCCCCTTCTTTCCACCCTTCTTGATGCCCTTCTTGGCACCCTTACCCTTCTTACCCCCTCCTCCACCATGAGGATGGGCAGCATATGTGGATGTTGATGCAGCCCCACGTGCTCCACCGTGCCGGAACCACTTTTTCCACACATACTACGCCACCTTCCGGTACTTTAGCTCTTTGACGGGCCAGCCACCGGGGACGGTTATCAAGGGCCTCCAGCTGTCCGGCAAGGCCTGCAGGAGGACCATAGCTTGCAACTGGGCGTCCACCTCCCAGCCGATGGCTACGCACTCGACGGTGAGCGACTCGACCTGCTGCATGAGCTCCATTACGTTCTTGCAGTCTTTGGTTCGGAGGGTGACGAGCCGCTTCAAGACAAAGAGCTGTTTCACAAGATTGCTTGATTGGTAGATGATTCAGAGCTTCTTTTAAGCCTCTGCAGCCTGCGTGCATCCTTGGATGTGTGCGCACTGTGCCGGGCACAATGCCAACACAAGAAGCATCAATGCCTTTTTGTTGCGCTTCTTGTACGCCTCTTTTGCCTCCACAGGCGCCGTTGCCATGGGAGCCATCTCTTCACCCTTGACCAGATCAAGCAGGCCCTTGTCGTGTCGGTAGACCTTGAATTGCCACCGCCAAATCGGGAAGCCAGTCCCGTCGTAGCACAAGATGGGGCTGCTGATCTCTTCCGCGGTCATTGCCATGGCTTGTCGCGGCAGCGTGAACGTAGGAGGTAGCGAGGGTCCTTCTAGGGCCATGGGCCCATAACCCTTTGCTGGGTCTATTGGCTGTGTATGCACCCTCAGGGGGTGCCTAGCCTTCACTTGGATAGACTGCTGCAGTTTGGAAGTTTCCTAGGCACACAATGGTGAAGTGTGTTATGGCACAAGGATCACTGCTGTGACTTGACAGAATGGGTCACATTCAGTAGATGTCGGATCAAAAGTGTTCTTGTTACTTAGCACACAGCTTACATTAGATAGTTTTAGCCTGTGACCGAAGCTTTCCAATGCATCCAAGCACATCAAATTTGGAGCAGTAGAGCCCCTGCTATGGCTGTTGTAGTAACCCTTGGTGGCCCTTGTTGGGGTGGTCATGTGCAGATGGGCTCTTGTTTGAAACAAAGAAGAGTCGCCAGAGTCTGTTCTGCCGAATAGAACTCGGCAGAACATACTTAGAACCATTGGGTTGGTACGACTGGAGGGGAACAGAAGAGGTGCTTGGGCAGTTGGTTTGTACGACTGGAGGGGAACAAAAGAGGCGCTTGAGCACGTGGGTTGGTACGACTGGAGGGGAACAGAAGAGGCTCTTGGGCAGTTGGGTTGGTACGACTGGAGGGGAACAAACGAGGTGCTTGGACAGTTGGGTTTGTACGACTGGAGGGGAACAAAAGAGGCGCTTGAGCACGTGGGTTGGTACGACTGGAGGGGAACAAAAGAGGCTCTTGGGCAGTTGGGTTGGTATGACATGGTGGGCATGAAAAAAGCGGCCTTGTGTGTGGTCGGGGATCGGGACGGTGAGGCAAAGGGGTGTTAGAACTCGGGGGGACCAAAAGAGGCAAGTGGACATGGGATGGAGAGCAGGTTGGTACGACTGGGGAGGAGTAAAATAGACGCGTGAGCTGTGTGGGTGTGGGTCAGATGCGAGGTGTGTTTTTATGCAGTGGAATGTGTGCGTGTGTTGCGACTGTGCGTGGTCAGTTTGTGGGTCGGTCAGACAGTGGAAGATGTTGTACTGAAAGCGGGAGTCAATTCTACATGCGTTCCTTGGTGCAAACATCTTGTAAGTGTGGGAGCGGGGTGGTGAGGTGAGGGCGTTTCTGGAGGAGCCAATTGGTCGAGTAGACCCTGTCGTGTATATCCTGTTATGTTACCGTGTAGTGCAGTGTATTTGGAGTTGGATGGATGCACACCTCTGAGCTGTTTTGCACAGCTTGTAAGAAACTTTTTTTCCATCCAAATGACGTTGACACCCCTGCTGTGTAATGCATGATGTTTTGCAGATTAATGCCAGGCTCAACAAAAATCCCCCCCCCCCCCCATTTTGTGTGTATGTTCCTGTGCTTGTGTGTTTACTATGTTCAGGCCGGTGTTGAATCTTCCCAACATAGTCCTCCGTGTCATTAACGAGAGTCGCCGTTCAAGTGCAGCTGTGGAGCACCTAGGTAATTGAAATCAGATCTTCAACCTCCCCATCTCCCCCGTCACAGAACCTGTCCCATTCCTGGTTCAAAGATACCAGAGACCATTTTCTACATTCATTTGGGTGGTCAGTAAGACCATATGCATGTTTTTTCTGGTCTTGAGCTGCATCTTTTGGGATCAATGTGGTTGCAGTCTCACTGAGTTGGAGTATCTGTCAGCTATCATCCTTTGTTTCCCGCACTGTTGTTTATCCTTGGATTTACTCTCCACCTCATGGTGGGTAGACTAATGCATGAAAGGTATGGCATATCCAGGCATGACATGTCATGTCCTGACACAGCATGGCAGGCATCACAATGGCACATGATCTTCAGTTGACGTTCCTGCAAGCATTGGTGGTGGACAATGCGTATGAGATGGTTCTTGCACTCCTTCAGCACTGACGTATGCTAATGTTGCTGACGGTGGTGGTGGTGGTGGTGGTGGCGGTAGTGGTGGTGGCAGTGGTGGTGGTGGTAGCTGTGGTGCTGGTGTTGGTGTTGGTGCTGGTGGTTGTGATGATGGTGGTCGTGTGGTGGTGATGGTGGTGGTGGTGGTGGTGGTGGTGGTGGTGGTGGTGGTGGTGGTGGTGGTGGTGTAGGCGGTGCTGGCGGTGGTGGGGGCTCCCCCCACCCCCCCCACCTGCTTCACAGATTGACTAACCAATTCTGACTCGAGTTGACAAGTTGACCGTGAACATAGGCGTATAGTGTGGGCACTTGGTTTCCTACGACCGGGTAAGCATTGAAAGAGTGATCGATGTGCACGTGTGGATTGGGTGGTGGTGTTCGAATCGTGCGGTGAAATGTGTGCATGTGCAGCGGTTGTGTGTTGTCTGCTTGTGGATTGGTCGGACAGTGGAAGGGGTTGTACCAAAAGCGGGAGTCAGACCCGCATGTGCTCCTGACTATGTACATCTTGTCAGGGTGAGGGGGGAGTGGAGGGGGAGCATATTGGTCTAGTACATCCTGTAGTGGAGCTCCCTGTGAAACTAAGATCCCTCCAGCTATTTCACCTTTAAATCGGACAAAGACAGTTACAAGAGACACTGCACAAAACAAAACCTTAACATTGTGTGCAAAGGGTGGGGGAGAATTGAGATATTCACTCGGACAGGTGTTTTCGCGTCGTACGTGACGCGTGCAGGTGCTGACGCAAGATGCTACATCTGTGGAGCTGCACCACCACATTTTTGGAGAAAGGCAATCAGATGCAAAGTCGGAAGGACAGCAGGTCAAGCACCCACTGGCAGAAGCAGGTGCAGAAACACCTTTCAGAGAACCACCACCACCACCACCACCACCATCACCACCTTCATCAGCCACAATCTTCATGACACCGTGAAAGGCCGTGCCGCCAACGCTGGCTCCTCCGTGACAGCCACTTTCAAATTGAAGCTGCGTGTGAGGGTCAGGCTTGTTTTGTTTGGTTTCTCTGTTTATACCTTCATCTCTATTTTCTTTCTTTCTGAGTGATTTGCAAAGTGATTGGCACGGTTTCAAAAGTGCCTCCACAGCTGGTTCATTTTTTAAGCCACTTTCCAGGTGGGGCACTGTGTGAAATATCGTTTGTTCAATGAATTTTAAAGGAAAATTTTTCATCCGTGGCAGGCACGTGGGATTGAAACCAAAGAATCTTGCTGCCATTGGGGGCGCATGATCACCATGCATTAATTTCACGGTGTGCATTATCAAATCTGCGCCCCCCCCCCTCCTCCCCTCTCCACGTGTATTGGCATGGCTTGCTTTTGCATTGCGTGTGGTCGCATGGCATGCAGTTGCATTGCATGCAGTCTCAGCGCGTGCAACGACATGGCGTACGGTCGCATGCCTGCACGGCCAACACACACATGCACCAGCAAATATCACATCCAAGTTTCATTGGTTTAGGGTCGCTTTTCGCGGCAAAGCATGCCACAGAATTGCATGGCATGGTGTGGCATAGTTTGGCATGTTAGTCTGTGCTTTGCCATTCCATACAATGCCATTCTCCTGTGCCCTAGTTCAATGCCAAGACATGTGCCATACTATGCTGCATTCCGTCACCTTACACGTAGCAACTGAAGTTTCTGCCACGTGGTTTGCACCCATGGCACAATTGCCGCTTCTCCACGGCACCCTCTTGAGCACTTGTGCATAATGTTGAAAAAATCTAACCTTTATCCGCTGTGGATTGTGTGGCAGATGGATGTCACTGTCGGGGTGGACACCACATCCATCACAGCAACATGCCAAGGCTACGGGATGAGCCACTATGTCACATTACAACCTGCGCTTGCTGGCCCAATGCACTCCTCCGCAGAGCCAGCCGCCAAGAAACAAAACTCCACAAGGACGATCAAAACCCAACAATGTTTTACCCCCATAACAAAACATTTTCCCTTGCCCTGTCCGCCATGCTCTTGTCCGACAGTGCCCACACAATCACAGAAACCAGAGATTCTGAGGGTGCAAAGAATCTCAACACCCTACAAGATGAAACATGGTTGTTAAACCCATTCAACATATTGCTGTTAAAACCTTCAGCCTCAGCGTCAGTGTACAACTCCTGTCCAGCAGAGACCAAACAAGCCACATCTCTGTACACTGTACAAATTGAATGAAATGAATAAACCATGAACTGCACCCGTCTTGAAGAGTGCCAAAGGAAATACAAGAAATTCAATGCTCTGGGGCACCATTAACATGACGTGCTTCCCGAGGGACGCATGGAGACCCTACACAGTTCTTGAGAGCAGAAAAGAGTGGTCCTAAGGGTGGAATTTGGGTCCCCGCGGTCCATGTATGCGTGCAACATGCGTAAAGACACCGTTTGCTGATTTCAAGCCTCTTGAAGACAAGGGAGTCATAATTTTGACCAGCTTGAATGTACAAATTCGTTCATACGCACGTCGCACACAAACGTGGAACCTAGGGAGCCCACTCCCGCCCCTACAACTGCTCTTGTCTGCTCTCTGGCACACAATGTTGTGTATCCGGCCACCGAGAAAAATTTTCTCCGGTTTTGATTTGGTCAACATTTTGGCCACTTCCGGCCCCTTCCGAGAGGCTTGAGACAGATGCACAAAGACCCTATGTCGTATGTTTGAGAGTAAACGAGAGTAATAATAGGGGCGGCAGTAGGGCCCGCGAGGTCCATGTATGCGTGCAATGTGCGTATGGACGTATTTTTTCAGTTTTGAGTTGGCCAAAAGTCGTGCTCCTCGTAGTCTCGGAGAGGCTCGAGACAGACACACAAAGACCGTCGTATGCTCTTGTGCATATGACGTGGTGTCTCCAGCCACCAAGAACAGGTATTTCCGGTTTCCAAATAGCCCCTTTCTGGCCCCTTTTTCTCAAACATACTCCGGACTGGTGCATGAAGACCCAGCATTGTATGCTCAAGAGAAGACAAGAGCAACTCCAGGGGTGAGAGGGGGGTTTCCGGGGTCGATGCATGCATGCGACGTGCTTATGGACGTCTTTCTCTAGTTGGGATTCGGCCAAAATTCCGGCCCCTCGTCTCAAGGAGGCTCAAGACAGGCGCACAAAGACCTACATCATATGCTCAAGAGAAGACAAGAGAAATTATAAGGGCAGGCGTTGGGTCACCGGGGTCCATGTATGTGTGCAACGTGCGTATGGATGAGTTTTTGGATTTTGAGGCTGTTGGAAAACCAACCCCTTTGTCTCGGAGAGGCTCAAGACAAGTGCACAGACCCTATAGTGTATGGTCGAGAGCAGACGAGAGTGACTCGAGGGGCGTGAGCTGGGTCCCCGGGGTCCATGTATGCGAGCGACATGCGGATGGAAGAGTTTTTATGGTTTTAGTCGATCAAAATTATGACCTCTTTGTCTTGGAGAGGCTGGATACTGGCGCAAGGAGACCATACGTTGCATACTCGAGAGCAAAGAAGAGTGGTTCTAGGGCCCATAGTTGGGTCCCAAAGATCCATGTATGCGTGCGATATGCGTATGGATTTCTTTTTTTAGTTTTAAGTCGGCCACAACTCCGGCCCTTGAGTCTTCGAGAGGCGTCTGACAGGTGCACAAAGACCCTATGTTGTTTTCTTGAGAGCAGAGAGAGATTCTAGGGGCGGACGTTGGGTCCTCAGGGTTCATGTATGCCTGCACCGTGCGTATGGACCAGAGTGGTCGTGAACCCGGCCCCTTTGTCTCGGAGAGGCTCGAGACAAGCGCATAGAGACCCAACATTGTATGCTCGAGAGCAGAGGAGAGTGAATCTACGGTTGGGAGTTAATTCCTCAAGGGTCAATGAATGTGTGCAATGAGCATATGGAGGAGTTTTCCCGGTTTTGAGTCGGGCCAAAATTCCGGCCTCAGTCTTGAAGAGGCTCACATGGGCGCACAGAGACCATACGTCGCACGCTCGAGAGCAGAGGAGAGCGATTCTAGGGGCAAGAGTTGGGTCCTCGGGGTCCATGGATGCGTGCGAAGTGCGTATGGACGTGTTTTTCTAGTTTCACGTCGGCCAAAGGTCTGGCCCTTGAGTATTGGAGAGGCTTGGGACGGGCACACAAAGACCCTACGTCGTTTGCTCAAGAGCAGACAAGAGAAATTCAAGGGACGGGAGTTGGGTCCCCAGAGTCCATGAATGAATGTGACGTGCGTATAGATGAGTTTTTCCGATTTTGAAACGGTCGGGAAGCTGGCCCCGTTGTCTCAAAGAGGCTGGAGACAAGCACACGAGACCCAATGTTGTATGCTTGAGAGCAGAGGAGAGTGAATCTAGGGGCAGGAGTTGAGTCCTTGGGGTCCATGTATGAGTGCAACGTGAGTATGCAAGAGTTTTCCCGGTTTTTAGTCGACCCAAATTCCAACCTCAGTCTTGAAGAGGCTCGAGACGGGCACACGGAGACCATACGTCAAATTCTCGAGAGCATAGGAGAGCGATTCTAGGGGCTAGAGTTGGGTCATTGAGGTCCATGTATGTGTGCAACGTGCGTATGGATGTCATTTTACAGTTTACAGTTGACCAAAAGAATGACCCTTGAGTCTTCGAGAGGCTTGAGACGGGCACACGAAGACCCTATGTCGTTTGCTTGAGAGCAAACGAGAGAGAATCTAGGAGCGGGAGTTGGGTTCTTGGGGTCCATGTATGCATGCGACTTGCGTATGGATGAGTCTATTTCATTTTGTGGTGATCAAGGAACCGGCCCCTTTGCCTTGGAGAGGCTTGAGACAAGCGCACGGAGACCTGACGTTGTATGCTCCAGAGCAAAGGAGAGTGAATTTAAGGGCGAGAGTTGGGTCCTTGGGGTCCATGTATGCGTGTGATGTGCATATGGAAGAGTTTTCCCGGTTTTCCGGGAAAACTCTTCCATATGGAAAACTCTTCCAAACTCTTCCACTCTTCTTTCAGTCATTTGACCAAAATACCAACCTGTTGGTCTCGAAGAGGCTCCAGACGGGCGGACAGAGGCCATATGTCGCATGCTAAACAACAGAGGACAGCGATTCTAGGGGCCAGAGTAGGGTCCCCGGGGTTCATGTCTGCGTGCAACGTGGGTATGGATGTCTTTTTCCATTTTCATGTCGGCCAGAATTCTGGCCCTTGAGTCTTCATGAGGCTGGAGACGGGCGCATGAAGACCCTAAGTTGTTTGCTTGAGAGCAGAAGAGAGAGATTCCAGGGGCGGGAGTTGGGTCCTCGGGGTTAATGACTGCTTGCAACGTGCGTATGGATGAGTTTTCCATGTTTTGAGACGTTCGGGAAACCGGCCCCTTCGGCTCGGAGATTCTCGAGACAAGTGCAGGGAGACCCAACATTGTATGCTCGAGAGCAGCAGAGAGTGAATTTAGGGGCGGTAGTTGGGTCCTTGAGGACCAAGTATGCGTGTGATGTGCATATGGAAGAGTTTTCCTGGTTTTAAGATGACCAAAAGTCTGACCTTTTAGTGTCGGAGAGGCTCAAGCCGAGCGCACAGAGATCCTATGTTGTATGCTTGAGAGTAGACGAGAGCAATTCTAGGGGCGGGAATTGGGTTTGCGGAGTCCATGTATGCGTGTGATGTGCGTATGGACGTCTGTTTTCAGTTTCAAGTCGGCCAAAGTTTTGGCCCTTGAGTCTTCGAGAGGCTCGAGACAGGAGCACGAAGACCTTATGTCGTTTGCTTGAGAGCAGATGAGAGAGATTCTAGGGGGGCGACTTGGGTCCTCGGGATCATTGTATGCATGCGACTTGCATATGACCCAGTTTTTTTTATTTCGAGGCGATCGAGAAACCGGCCCCGGCGTCTTGGAGAGGTTTGAGACAAGCGCATGGAAACCCTCTGTTGTATGCTCACAAGCAAAGGAGAGTGAATCTAGGGGGGCGAGTTGGGTCCTCGGGGTCCTTGTATGCGTGCGACATGTGTATGGACGAGTTTTCCCGATTTTGAGTCGACCAAAATTCTGACCTCAGTCTTGGAGAGCCTCATGACGGGCGCACGGACACCATACGTTGCATGCTCGAGAGCAGAGGAGATCACTTCTCGGAGCTGGAGTTGGGTTCCCGGGGTCAATGTATGCGTGCGACCTGCATATGGACGTCTTTTTCCAGTTTCTTTTCGGCCAGGATTCCGGCCCTTGAGTCTTCTAGAGGCTCGAGACGGGCGCACGAAGACCCTATGTTGTTTGCTTGAGAGAAAGAGATAGAGAGAGTCTAAGGGGATGGAGTTGCGTCCTCAGGGTCCACGTGTGCATGCGATGTGCGTATGGACGAGTATTTTTTATTTCAAGGCGGTTAGGAAACCGGCCCCTTTGTCTCACGGAGGCTGGAGACAAGCGCATAGAGACCCAACATTGTATGCTCAAGAGCAGAGGAGAGTGAATCTAGGGGCAGGAGTTGATTCCTTGGGGTCCATGTATGCGTGCAACGTGATTATGCAATAGGTTTTCCGGTTTTCAGTCGGCAAGAATTCCAATCTCAGTCTTGAAGAGGCTCGCGACGGGCACACGGAGACCATACGTCGAATGCTCGAGAGCAGAATAGAGCGAGTCTAGGGGCTAGAGTTGCGTCCCTGGGGTCCATGAATGTGTGCAGCTTGCGTATGGACGTCTTTTTCCAGTTTCAAGTTGACCAAAAGTCTGGCCCTTGAGTCTTTGAGAGGCTTGAGATGGGCGCATGAAGACCATATTGTCAGAAGAATGTAAGGATGAGAACGGCAATAGCAGAAGCAGACAAAAGCATCGGAACATGCATGAGTACGTCAATGAAGTGACGGAAGCGAGAGCGGTCCCGAGGAGTTAGTCGCAGAGCTTGAGAGAGGCCGAGGTGCCAAGCATACGAGGTAGACAGGAGCTGGTAAGAGAGAGCGAGAGCAAGGTGAGTGATGGTCGGCAAGTGCTGAGCGAAGGAGCAAGAGTGACGGAGCAAAGAAGTGCAAGCTGGGAGTGGCTGGCGAAGGCAAGATATGCGAGGTGCGAGTAGAGCGAAGACACGGCGGTGAAGCCGCGGAACCAAAGGGGAACACGATGGGAAGAACTGTTCTGGGGAGACTCGAGGGAATGAACATCTTCGGTATATATGGGCAGAACAGGACAAAATCTCCAACGCAACGGCTTCTTCCCGCTAGTCGAACGCAGGTGACACATGTCACTTTATGAGGGGGTCTCTTGACTGTTTGGCCTCAACGGGTAGTCTTCCGAGAATTGTTGGTCAAGTTGGTTTGGCCGAGAACCTGAACCTTTATTGAGAGCTCAGATAATTTCCGAGGGGTCTTGCCTTGTCAAATTCTATTTCCAACACCCCCTGTGAATCTGACGATGTTTATAGGGGAGTGACCTCTTTGTGCTAGTGGTAGTATTTGTCCTCCCACATGGGTGAACATTCTACTCCACAGTGCATCAGCAAGTTGTTCCACATTTCCCCGAGGTCAGAAGGAAATTCATCCACCAACTGATGAAGGTTTTGTCCAAGGACTTGTTTGAGTCCTTCCCTGATTTCTTGATTCAACCTTTCCTTGTGGTGGTGGAAGGCGTCGTTAGAAACCGTTGACCCCAGGTATGTCAGGCTCCCAAGTAGTACTTCAGTAATCCGGTAGCCATGCAAGAGTTCAGGGTAGAGGGCCTTGTAGACCTATGCTGCCCATTCCTTTGCTGTGGATGTAGAGGACTTGTGGTACAGAACACGCACTTTCCCAGTGAGATCTGGAAAACTGTCATTGTTCTCACACGTGGTTACAATGCACTGCTTTTTGCCAGGCTTGTTGCAGGATACGATGCCATAGTTCACTGATAGAGTTAGTCTTCAGTTGGTGATGAAGGTAGGAATGATGGAGCCGCTCCCAAAGTAGACGGTAGACATTGAAGAGGGCATCATCATAGTCTGGAATGGGGCGATGTGGCGAGCGAAGGTGTTCGTATTGTCCAGTGAGAAGCTGTGCCATGTTGTACTGGTTGATCCGGGTTTGATGTGCCAGAGTGAGCACATGGTTTTCCCAACCAGTGACATTGCTTCCATCTTCCGCAAGTACCGCAAACGTCTCCTAGGAGAGAGCCATGTGCAGAGGTGAGAGAAAGGGTGTAAGAAAAGGAAGGCACTGCCACTGTGCCAGTCACAGGAGAGGCTCTGCCACAGCTGATCTTCTGTGTCCTTGTGGGGCAGCTAAGAAGCTTCCATGTCCAAGTTCAGGTCTGGTGGAGTGACGGCTTGTTCCACTCGTTGGCTTGATGAGTAGAAGGGCGAGCGGTGTCCGATACACCAGAAGCAGAGTCTTGGTGTTGCAAGCTTGACTTGGCCTGAGAAGAGAGATGAGTGGAGACTGTTGCAAGGAGAAGGAGTAGGTGCTGCTGCTGGATTTGTTGAGGAGGAAGTGCTGTTGTAGCAAGACTGAAATGCAAGGGTGGATCTTTGTGCCAAGCGGAGAACGATGCGGAGGCGAAGGAAGGATTGATGATAGAGTGGGTGCAGGGGCGGAACCACGTGCGCTGAGGCAGTTTTGGCGTGGGCGCAGGTCGTCCCGGAACGGGCGATGCGACCGGGCGGATCCTTGTGCCGAGCAGATGAAGGCGGATGATGGCGGAGAAGCGATTGGATGGCTTAGTGGACGCAGGGACGAAACCACATACACTGCAAAATAGAGGAGTAAGATGCGGCAAGCTCAAGGCGATTGCCAACGCGCTGCAAGAAATCTGCTGCTGGCGTGGGTGCAGGCTGCTGCGAAGCGGATAGCTAGCTCGTGCAGATCCTTGTGCTGGCAGTAGATGCTGATGATGGAGGCAGTAGCTGATCATGAGGAAGTGGGCACAGGGGCGAAACCACATGCGCTGCAGAAGTTTTGGCATGGGCGCAGGTCGTCGCAAAACAGGCGATGCAACCAAGCGGATCCTTGTACCGAGCGGAGAGCGAGGTGGAAAGCGGAGGAATGATTGATGATTGAGTGGGCGCAAGGGTGAAACCACATGCACTGCGAGGCATTGCTGATGAGGGCGAAGCGAAAGCTGATCAGAAAGGCGGCTCGGAGGAGGCGGAGGAAACTGGAAAGCAGCTCATGCAAGGATGGTCTGAGGAAATGATGAATGCTGAAGGAGGATGAGAACGATGTGCAGAGTTTGATTGCGAAGACGCTGAGGAGGATGACGATGGCGGAGAGGGAGCGTTGGAGAGGCAATGGCATTAGGAGGATGGTGATAATGTAATGAGGGTGACGGAGGAGCGGTAGCAGTGCGCAAAGGGCAAAGAGAGGAAGGAGGCGGTAGTGGACGCGAGCAAGACAATTAGTTCCTTAGTTTGTCAGGAGAGTGACGTCTTGTTCCCCAGTTGGCCCAAGACCAATGGGCAGGAAGACTGGTGGTGTCCAATATCCTGAAAGCAGGAGGAAGTCAGCTGCAGAGTGGCAAGGCGTGAGATGGGCAGTGATGCCGGTCCGTGGAAGTCAGGAGAGTGACGGCTTGTTCCACAGTTGGCCCGAGAGGGCAGAAAGACTGGCGGTATCCGATATCCTGATGGCGGAAGGCAATCTGCCATTGTTGATGAGGAGCAGAGGCGGCGTGAGAAGAGGAGATGGACAAGAGAGAACTGAGGTAGATAATGCGGATGGAGAGGATGATGCTGAGGAGGAAGATGACGAAGGCGAAAAACACTTGCGAGAGCTGGGATGAAGAGACACGGCAGGTTGCCAGTGGCAGGAAGTTTCTAGGAAGGTGACAGCAGATGGTGGCTCGAGAGCTGCTTGCGGCTACTTGCTTGAGCACGAGTCACCAGTTGTCGGCCACGGGTGCGAGAAGGGCGCAGGGCCTTCCCAAGATGACGAGGCGTTATTTCAGCATGAGGAGCACTTCAAGCAGTGCTGCTGATGTGAGCTGCTGGTGGAGCGGAGAGACGCAAAGTGCCGATAGCAGAGGCTGAGGAATGTGGATCAAAGAAGTAAAGCGATGGCACTGGTAGAGAGATGACTGGGTTATGGGGCACCAGGTGGTGTTGCCTGATGCTCTGATGCCATGTCATAAGAATGTAAGGATGAGAACGACAGTAGCAGAAGCAGGTAGAAGAATCGGAACATGCACGAGTACGTCAGTGAAGTGACGGAAGCGAGAGCGGTCCCGAGGAGTTAGTCAGAGAGCTTGAGAGAGGCCGAGGTGCCAAGCACATGAGGTAGACAGGAGCTGGTGAGAGAGAGCGAGAGCGAGGTGAGTGATGGTTGGAAAGTGCTAAGCAAAGGAGCGAGAGTGATGGAGCAAAGAAGTGCAAGCTGGGAGTGGCTGTTGAAGGCAAGGTATGCGAGGTGTGAGCAGAGCGAAGACATGGCGGCGAGGCCGCGAAACCGAAGGAGAACAGGATGGGAGGAACTGTTCCGGTTAAACTCAAGGGAATGAACATCCTCAGTATATATGGGCAGAATAGGACAAAAGCTCATAAGCAACGGCTTCTTCCCGCTAGCCAAACATGGGTGACACATGTCACTTTTTAGGGGATCTCTTGACCGTTTGGCCTCAACCGGTAGTTTTCCGAAAGTCGTTGGTCAAGTTGGTTTGGCCGAGAACCTGAACCTTTATTGAGAGGTCGGATAGTTTTCGAGGGGTCTTGCCTTGTCAGATTCTATTTCCAACACCTATGTCATTTGATTGAGAGCAAACAAGAGAGAATATAGGGGTGGGAGTTGGGTTCTTGGGGTCCATGTATGCATGTGACTTGCGTATGGACAAATTTATTTCATTTTGAGGTGATCAAGGAACCGACCCCTTTGTCTCGGAGAGGCTCGAGACAAGCGCATGGAGATCGGACGTTGTATGCGCCAGAGAAAATGAGAGTGAATCTAGGGGTGAGAGTTGGGTCCCCGGGGTCCATGTATGCGCGCGACATGTGTATGGAAGAGTTTTCCCTGTTTTCATTCGTCCAAAATGCCAACCTGGGTCTCGAAGAGGCTCCAAACAGGCGCACAGAGACTATGCGTCGCATGCTCCATAGCATAGGAGAGCGATTATCGGGGCCGGAGTTGGGTCCCCGGGGTCCATGTCTGCGTGAAACATGGGTATGGATGTCTTTTTCCAGTTTCATGTCCGCCAGAATTCTGGCCCTTGAGTCTTCGTGAGGCTGGAGACGAGCGCATGAAGACCTTAAGTTTGTTTGATAGCAGAAGAGAAAGAGAGAGTCCAGGGGCGGGAGTTGGGTCCTCAGGGTTAATGAATGTGAGCAACGCGCGTATGGACGAGTTTTTTGGATTTTGAGATGGTCGGGAATCCGGCCCCTTCGGCTCAAAGAGGCTTGAGACAAGTGCAAGGAGGCCCAATGTTGTATGCGCGAGAGCAGAGGAGAGTGAATCTAGAGGTGGGAGTTGGGTCCGAGGATGGAGCATGCGTGCGATGTGCGTATGGAAGAGTTTTCCCGGTTTTAAGACGACCAAAAGTTTGACCCTTCAGTGTCAGAAAGACTCAAGATGGGCGCACGAAGATCCTACGTTGTATGGTCAAGAGTAGACGAGAGCAATTCTAGGGGCAGGAATTCGGTTTGCGGAGTCCATGTATGCGTCCAATGTGCGCATGGACTTCTTTTTTCAGTTTCAAGTCGGCCAAAAGTTTTGCCCTTGAGTCATAAAGAGGCTCGAGACAGGCGCATGAAGACCCTACGTCGTTTGCTTGAGAGCAGATGAGAGAGATCCTAGAGGGGCGTGTTGGGTTCTCAGGATCATTGTATGCATGCGACTTGCGTATGAACGATTTTTTTTTCTTTTCAGGCCATCAAGAAACCGGCCCCTGCGTCTTGGAGAGGCTGAAGACAAGTGCATGGAAACCCTCCGTTGTATGCTCAGAAGTAAAGGAGAGTGAACCTAGGCGTGTGAGTTGGGTCCACGGGGTCTATGTATGCGTGCGACATGTGTATGGATGCGTTTTCATTATTTTGAGTCGATCAAAATTCTCACCTCAGTCTCGGAGAGGCTCAAGATGGGCACACAGACACCATATGTTGCATGATGAAGATAAGGGTGCACACCAAATCCTGGGTTTGCGGGTCGGATTCGCAAATCCGGGTCCAAGATCCGGATTCGCGAATCCGAATCTGTAGAAAAAGATTCGTTCAAGATTCGCAAATCCCGGGTCCAAGTCCTTGGGGGTGGGGGGAGGGAATAGGGGAGGTGGGGGGCGGGGGGGAGGGGGGCGGACGTTAATATGAAATACCAAGGAGTCCAGGTCAACTCCTCGCCAAGCTAGCCCACGGGCTTTGCGGCGCATGCAACTTCCAGCCAGTGGCTGGAAGTGGCTCGCCGTGAATGCTGGAGCTGGCAGCCACGGGTGTTTTGGCAAGCACCATGAGGCTCGAAGCCAGCCTCGGCATCGAGCCTTGAGAGGCTCGTCATTCTAGGACTGCCGAAGCAATCTGTGACCAGCAAACCTCGCCAGGCTCGTAACCGAGCCTGAACCTCCTCGTCAGTTCAAACGCACGAATCAGTGCATTTGAACAGTCGCAAGGCATCTGTCAGTGCCCTGCCAGCAACGGCTGAAAAAAATTCTGCTACGACAGGGAGTCGATCTGGCTCACTTCGTTTTGTATTTTCACGTGTTGTGCTGAGCACATGGAACCGTGAGAGGATTCGCAAATCCACGAGGATTCGCAAATCCAGACCCGGATTTGCGAATCCGGGTCCAGGAACGGATTCGGAATCGCAGATCCGGATCCATCCTCAGATTCGCAAATCCGACCCGGTGTGCACCCTTAGATGAAGAGCAGAGGAAAACAATTATAGGGGCCGGAGTTGGGCCCCCGGGGTCCATGTATGCGTGCGACCTGCGCATGGACGTCTTTTTCCAGTTTCATGTCGGCGACAATTCTGGCCCTCGAGTCTTCGAGAGGCTCAAGACAGGCGTACGAAGACCCTGACCACGTGTGCGACATGCATAGAGACGGTTGTTTTTTATTTCAAGGCGGTCGGGAAACCGGCCCCTTGGCCTCACAGAGGCTCAAGAGAAGCGCACGGAGACCCGACGCTGTATGGTCAAGGGCAGAGGAGAGTGAATCCAAGGGCAGGAATTGGGTCCTCAGGGTCCGTGTGCGCATGCGACATGCGTATGGTAGAGTTTTCCAGGTTTTCAGTCCGCCAGAACTCAAACCTCTTGGTCTCAAAGAGGCTCGAGACAGGCGCACAGAGAGCCTATGTCGTATGCTCGAGAGCAAAGCAGAGTGAAGGAGTTGGGTCCTCGGGGTCCATGGATGTGTGCGACATACGTAGGGAAGATTTTCCCCGGTTTTGAGTCAACCAAAATTTGGACCCCTTAGTCTTGGAGAGGCTCAAGACGGGCGCAGGGAGACCATATGTCACATGCTCAAGAGCAGAGGAGAGCAATTCCAGGGGTCGGAGTTGGGTCCCCGGGCTCCATATATGCGTGCAACGTGCGTATGGAAGCCTATTTCTCGTTTCAAGTCGGCCAGCCCTTGAGTATTGGAGAGGCTTGGGACGGGCACACAAAGACCCTACGTCGTTTGCTCAAGAGCAGACAGAAGAGATTCTAGGGACGGGAGTTTGGTCCCCGGAGTCCATGAATGAATGTGACGTGCGTATAGATGAGTTTTTCCGATTTTGAAACGGTCGGGAAACTGGCCCCTTTGTCTCAGAGAGGCTGGAGACAAGCACACGAGACCCAATGTTGTATGCTTGAGAGCAGAGGAGAGTGAATCTAGGGGCAGGAGTTGAGTCCTTGGGGTCCATGTATGAGTGCAACGTGAGTATGCAAGAATTTTCCCAGTTTTTAGTCCACCCAAATTCCAACCTCAGTCTTGAAAAGGCTCGAGACGGGCACACGGAGACCATACGTCAAATTCTCGAGAGCATAGGAGAGCGATTCTAGGGGCTAGAGTTGGGTCATTGAGGTCCATGTATGTGTGCAACGTGCGTATGGATGTCATTTTACAGTTTACAGTTGGCCAAAAGAATGACCCTTGAGTCTTCGAGAGGCTTGAGACGGGCGCACGAAGACCCTATGTTGTTTGCTTGAGAGCAAACGAGAGAGAATCTAGGAGCGGGAGTTGGGTTCTTGGGGTCCATGTATGCATGCGACTTGCGTATGGACGAGTCTATTCATTTTGTGGTGATCAAGGAACCGGCCCCTTTGCCTTGGAGAGGCTTGAGACAAGCGCACGGAGACCTGACGTTGTATGCTCAAGAGCAAAGGAGAGTGAATTTAAGGGTGAGAGTTGGGTCCTTGCGGTCCATGTATGCGTGTGATGTGCATATGGAAGAGTTTTCCCGGTTTTCCGGGAAAACTCTTCTATATGGAAAACTCTTCCAAACTCTTCCACTCTTCTTTCAGTCATTTGACCAAAATACCAACCTGTTGGTCTCGAAGAGGCTCCAGACGGGCGGACAGAGGCCATATGTCGCATGCTAAACAACAGAGGACAGCGATTCTAGGGGCCGGAGTAGGGTCCCCGGGGTTCATGTCTGCGTGTAACGTGGGTATGGATGTCTTTTTCCATTTTCATGTCGGCCAGAATTCTGGCCCTTGAGTCTTCATGAGGCTGGAGACGGGCGCATGAAGACCCTAAGTTGTTTGCTTGAGAGCAGAAGAGAGAGATTCCAGGGGCGGGAGTTGGGTCCTTGGGGTTAATGACTGCTTGCAACGTGCGTATAGATGAGTTTTCCGGATTTCAAGACGTTCGGGAAACCGGCCCCTTCAGCTCAGAGATTCTCGAGACAAGTGCAGGGAGACCCAGCATTGTATGCTCGAGAGCAGCAGAGAGTGAATTCAGGGGCGTTAGTTGGGTCCTTGAGGACCAAGTATGCATGTGATGTGCATATGGAAGAGTTTTCCCGGTTTTAAGATGACCAAAAGTCTGACCTTTTAGTGTCGGAGAGGCTCAAGCCGGGCGCACAAAGATCCTATGTTGTATGCTCGAGAGTAGACGAGAGCCATTCTAGGGGCGGGAATTGGGTTTGCGGAGTCCATGTATGCGTGTGATGTGCGTATGAACGTCTGTTTTCAGTTTCTAGTCGGCCAAAGTTTTGGCCCTTGAGTCTTTGAGAGGCTCGAGACAGGAGCACGAAGACCTTATGTCGTTTGCTTGAGAGCAGATGAGAGAGATTCTAGGGGGGCGAGTTGGGTCCTCGGGATCATTGTATGCATGCGACTTGCATATGACCCAGTTTTTTTTTATTTCGGGGCGATCGAGAAACCGGCCCCGGCGTCTTGGAGAGGTTAGAGACAAGCGCATGGAAACCCTCTGTTGTATGCTCACAAGCAAAGGAGAGTGAATCTAGGGGGGCGAGTTGGGTCCTCGGGGTCCATGTATGCGGGCGACGTGCGTATGGACGAGTTTTCCCGATTTTGAGTCGACCAAAATTCTGACCTCAGTCTCGGAGAGCCTCAAGACGGGCGCACGGACACCATACGTTGCATGCTCGAGAGCAGAGGAGATCACTTCTCGGAGCCGGAGTTGGGTTCCCGGGGTCAATGTATGCGTGCGACCTGCATATGGACGTCTTTTTCCAGTTTCTTTTCGGCCAGGATTCCGGCCCTTGAGTCTTCTAGAGGCTCAAGACGGGCGCACGAACACCCTATGTTGTTTGCTTGAGAGAAGAAGAGAGAGAGAGTCTAAGGGGATGGAGTTGCGTCCTCAGGGTCCACGTGTGCATGCGATGTGCGTATGGACGAGTATTTTTTATTTCAAGGCGGTTAGGAAACCGGCCCCTTTGTCTCACGGAGGCTGGAGACAAGCGCATAGAGACCCAACATTGTATGCTCAAGAGCAGAGGAGAGTGAATCTAGGGGCAGGAGTTGATTCCTTGGGGTCCATGTATGCGTGCAACGTAATTATGCAAGAGGTTTACCGGTTTTCAGTCGGCCAGAATTCCAATCTCAGTCTTGAAGAGGCTCGAGACGGGCACACGGAGACCATACGTCGAATGCTCGAGAGCAGAATAGAGCGAGTCTAGGGGCTAGAGTTGGGTCCCTGGGGTCCATGAATGTGTGCAGCTTGCGTATGGACGTCTTTTTCCAGTTTCAAGTTGACCAAAAGTCTGGCCCTTGAGTCTTTGAGAGGCTTGAGATGGGCGCATGAAGACCATATTGTCAGAAGAATGTAAGGATGAGAACGGTAGTAGCAGAAGCAGACAAAAGCATCGGAACATGCACGAGTACGTCAATGAAGTGACGGAAGCGAGAGCGGTCCCGAGGAGTTAGTCGCAGAGATTGAGAGAGGCCGAGGTGCCAAGCACACGAGGTAGACAGGATCTGGTGAGAGAGAGCGAGAGCGAGGTGAGTGATGGTCGGCAAGTGCTGAGCGAAGGAGCAAGAGTGACGGAGCAAAGAAGTGCAAGCTGGGAGTGGCTGGCGAAGGCAAGATATGCGAGGTGCGAATAGAGCGAAGACACGGCGGCGAAGCCGCGGAACCAAAGGGGAACACGATGGGAAGAACTGTTCTGGTTAAACTCGAGGGAATGAACATCCTAAGTATATATGGGCAGAAGAGGAAAAAAGCTCCTATGCAACGGCTTCTTCCCACTAGCCGAACGCGGATGACACATGTCACTTTATGAGGGGATCTCTTGACCGTATGGCCTCAACGGGTAGTCTTCCAAGAGTTGTTGGTCAAGTTGGTTAGGCCGAGAACCTGAACCTTTATTGAGAGCTCAAATAATTTCCGAGGGGTCTTGCTTTGTCAAAATCTCAACACCCCCTGTGAATCTGACAAGGTTTTTAGGGGAGTGAACTCTTTGTGCTAGTGGTAGTATTTTTCCTCCCACATGGGTAAATGTTCTACTCCACAGTGCATGAGCAAGTTGTTCCACATTTCCCCGAGGTCAAAAGGAAATTCATCCACCAACTGATGAAGTTTTAATCCAAGGACTTGTTTGATTCCTTCCCTGATTTCTTGATTGAACCTTTCCTTGTGGTGGCGGAGGGCTTTGTCAGAAACCGTTGGTCGCAGGTATGTCAGGCTCCCAAGTAGTGCGTCAGTAATCCCGTAGCCATGCAAGAGTTCAGGGTACAGAGCCTTGTAGACCTATGCTGCCCATTCCTGTGCTGTGGATGTAGAGGACTTGTGGCGCAGAACACGCACTTTCCAAGTGAGATCTAGAAAACTGTCATTTTTCTCACACGTGGTTGCAATCCACTGCTTTCTCCAGGCTTGTTGCAGGATACGATGCCATAGTTCAGGGATAGAGTTTGTCTTCAGTTGGTGATTAAGGTAGGAAGGATGGAGCCGCTCCCGAATCAGACGGTAGACATTGAAGAAGGCATCATCATAGTCTGGAATGGGGTGATGTGGCAAGCGAAGGTGTTTGTATTGTCCAGTGAGAAGCTGCGCCATGTTGTATTGGTTGATCAGGGTTTGGTGTGCCAGAGTGTGCACATGGTTTTCCCAACCAGTGACATTGCTTCCATCTTCGACAAGTACTACACACGTCTCCCAGGAGACAGCTATGTGCAGAGGTGAGAGAAAGGGTGTAAGAAAGGGAAGGCACTGCCACTTTGCAAGTCACAGGAGAAGCTCTGCCACAGCTGATCTTCTGTGTCCTTGTGGAGCGGCTAAGAAGCTTCCTTGTCCAAGGTCAGGTCTGGTGGAGTGACGGCTTGTTCCACTCATTGGCTTGATGAGTAGAAGGGCAAGTGGTGTCCGATACACCAGAAGCGGAGTCTTTTCGTTGCATGCTTGACTTGGCCTGAGAAGAGAGATGAGTGGAGACTGTTGCAAGGAGAAGGAGTAGGTGCTGCTGCTGGAGTTGTTGAGGAGGAAGTGCTGTTGTAGCAAGACTGAAATGCAAGGGTGGAGCTTTGTGCGAAGCGGAGAACAATGCAGAGGCAAAGGAACAATTGATGATAGAGTGGTTGCAGGGGCGGAACCAAGTGCGCTTAGGAAGGTTCGGCGTGGGTGCAGGTTGTCGCGGAACGGGCGATGCGACCGGGCAGATCCTTGTGCCGAGCAAATGAAGGCGGATGATGGCGGAGATGCGATTGGATGGCTGAGTGGGCGCAGGCACGAAACCACATACGCTGCGAAATAGAGGAGAAGGATGCGGCAAGGGGAAGGCGATTGCCAACGCGCTGCGATAAATCTGCTGCTGGCATGGGTGCAGGCTGCTGCGAAGTGGGCAGCTAGCTCGTGCAGATCCTTGTGCTGGCAGTAGATGCTGATGATGGAGGTGGGAGCTGATGATGAGGAAGTGAGCACAGGAGTAAAACCACGTGCACTGCAGAAGTTTCGGCATGGGCGCAGGTCGTCGCGAAACAGGCGATGCAACCGGGCGGATCCTTGTGCCGAGCGGAGAGCGATGCGGAAAGTGGAGGAATGATTGATGAATGAGTGGGCTCAGGGGCGAAACCACGTGCACTTCGAGGCAGTGCTGATGAGGGCGAAGCGGAAGCTGATCAGAAGGGCGGATCGGAGGAGGCGGAGGAAACTGGGAAGCAGCTGATGCAAGGATGGTCTGAGGAAATGATGAATGCTGGAGGAGGATGAGGACGATGTGCAGAGTTTGATGGGAAAGAGGCTAAGGAGGATGACAATGGTGCAGAGGGAGCGATGGAGAGATGATGACAGTAGGAGGATGATGATCTTGCAATGAGGGCGACGGAGGAGCGGTAGCAGTACGCAGAGGGCAAAGAGAGGAAGGAGGCGGTAGTGGACGCGAGCATGACAATTAGTTCCTCAGTTTGTCAGGAGAGTGACGGCTTGTTCCCCAGTTGGCCCGAGACGAACGGGCAGGAAGACTGGTGGTATCCAATATCCTGACAGCAGGAGGAAGTCAGCTGCAGAGTGGCAAGTCGTGAGATGGGCAGTGATGCCGGTCCGTGGAAGTCAGGAGAGTGACGGCTTGTTCCCCAGTTGGCCTGAGACCAACGGGCAGAAAGACTAACGGTGTCCGATATCCTGATGGCGAAAGGCAATCTGCCGTTGCTAACAAGGAGCAGAAGCGGCGTGAGAAAAGTGGTTTGAGGCGATGGACAAGAGAATACTGAGGTAGATAATGCGGATGGAGAAGATGATGCTGAGGAGGAAGATGACGAAGGCGGAAAACACTTGCGAGAGCTGGGATGAAGAGACGCGGCAGGTTGCGAGTGGCAGGATGTTTCCAGGAAGGTGACAGTTGATGGCGGCTCGAAAGCTGCTTGCGCCTATTTGCTTGACGACGAGTCACCAGTTGTCGGCCGCGGGTGCGAGAAGGGCGCAGGGCCTTCTCAGGATGACGAGGTGTTACTTCAGCATGAGAAGCACTTCAAGTGGTGCTACTGATGTCAGCTGCTGGTGGAGCAGAGAGACGCGAAGTGCCAGTAGCGGCGGCTGAGGAATGTAGATAAAAGAAGAAAAGCGATGGTAGTGGCAGAGAGATGACTGGGTTACGGGACACCAGGTGGTGTTGCCCGATGCTTTGATATCATGTCTGAAGAATGTAAGGATGAGAAGCAGTAGCAGAAGCAGGAAGAAGCATCGAAACATGCACGAGTACGTCAGTGAAGTGACGGAAGCGAGAGCGGTCCCGAAAAGTTAGTCTGAGAGCTTGAGAGAGGCCGAGGTGCCAAGCACATGAGGTAGATAGGAGCTGGTGAGAGAGAGCGAGAGCAAGGTGAGTGATGGTCGGCAAGTACTGAGCGAAGGAGCGAGAGAGACAGAGCAAAGAAGTGCAAGCTGGGAGTGGCTGGCAAAGGCAAGGTATGCAAGGTGCGAGCAGAGCGAAGACATGGCGGCGAAGCCGCAAAACCAAAGGGAAACAGGATGGGAAGAAATGTTCTGGTTAAAGTCGAGGGAATGAACATCCTCGGTATATATGGGCAGAATAGGAAAAAAGCTCCTACGCAACGGCTTCTTCCCGCTAGCCGAACGCGGGTGACACATGTCACTTTATTGGGGGATCTCTTGACCGTTTGGCCTCAACGGGTAGTCTTCCGAGAGTCATTGGTCAAGTTGATTTGGCCAAGAACCTGAACCTTTATTGAGAGCTCGGATAATTTCCGAGGGGTCTTGCCTTGTCAGATTCTATTTCCAACACCTATGTCGTTTGATTGAGAGCAAACAAGAGAGAATCTAGGGGCGGGAGTTGGGTTCTTGGGGTCCGTGTATGCATGTGACTTGCGTGTGGATGAGTTTATTTCATGTTTAAGTGATCAAGGAACCGACCCCTTCGTCTCGGAGAGGCTCGAGACAAGCGCACGGAGATCAGAGGTTGTATGCTCCAGAGAAAATGAGAGTGAATCTAGGGGTGAGAATTCGGTCCTCGGGGTCTATGTGTGCGTGCGACATGCGTATGGAAGAGTTTTCCCTGTTTTCATTCGTAAAAAAGTCCAACCTGGGTCTGGAAGAGGCTCCAGACAGGCGCATAGAGACTATAAGTCGCATGCTCCATAGCAGAGGAGAGCGATTCTTGGGGCCAGAGTTGGGTCCCCGGGGTCCATGTCTGCGTGAAACGTGGGTATGGATGTCTTTTTCCAGTTTCATGTCCGCCAGAATTCTGGCCCTCGAGACTTCGTGAGGCTGGAGATGGGCGCATGAAGACCTTCAGTTTGTTGAGAGCAGAAGAGAGAGATTCCAGGGGCGGGATTTGGGTTCTCGGGGTCAATGAATGCGATCAACGTGCGTATGGATGAGTTTTTTGGATTTTTACATGGTCGGAAAACCGGCCCCTTCGGCTCAAAGAGGCTCAAGAAAAGTGCAGGGAGACCCAATGTTGTATGCTCAAGAGCAGAGGAGAGTGAATCTAGGGGTGGGAGTTGGGTCCTCGAGGACCAAGCATGCGTGTGATGTGCGTATGGAAGACTTTTCCCGGTGTTAAGACGACCAAGAGGTTGACCCTTTAGTGTCAGAGAGACTCAAGATGGGCGCACAAAGATCCTACCTTGTATGGTCAAGAGTAGACGAGAGCAATTCTAGGGGCGAGAATTCGGTTTGCGGAGTCCATGTATGCATCCAATGTGCGTATGGACTTTTTTTTTCAGTTTCAAGTCGGCCAAATTTTTTGCCCTTGAGTCATGAAGAGGCTCGAGACAGGCGCACGAAGACCGTATGTCGTTTTCTTGAGAGCAGATGAGAGAGATTCTAGAAGGGTGTGTTGGGTTTTCAGGATCATTGTATGCATGCGACTTGCGTATGAACGAATTTTTTTCTTTCGAGGCGTTCAAGAAACTGGCCCCTGTGTCTTGGAGAGGCTCAAGTCAAGTGCATGGAAACACTCCGTTGTATGCTCACAAGCAGAGGAGAGTGAACCTAGGCGTGCGAGTTGGGTCCTCGGGGTCCATGTATGCGTGAGACATGCGTATGAATGCGTTTTCCTGAATTTGAGTCGACCAAAATTCTGACATGAGTCTCGGAGAGGCTCAAGATGGGCACACAGACACCATATGTTGCATGATGAAGAGCAGAGGAAAACAATTTTAGGGGCCGGAGTTGGGTCCCCGGGGTCCATGTATGCGTGCGACTTGCGCATGGACGTTTTTTTCCAGTTTCGTGTCGGCCAAAATTCTGGCCCTTCGAGAGGCTCGAGACAGGCCCACGAAGACCTTGACCACGTGTGCAACATGCGTATAGAGGAGTGCTTTTGATTTCAAGGCGTTCGGGAAACCGGCCCCTTCGCCTCGCAGAGGCTCGAGAGAAGCGCACGGAGACCCGACGTTGTATGCTCAAGAGCAGAGGAGAGTGAATCTAGGGGCAGGAGTTGGGTCCTCGGGGTCCGTGTGTGCATGCGACATGCGTATGGTAGAGTTTTCCGGGTTTTCAGTCCGCCAAAATTCCAACCTCTTGGTCTCGAAGAGGCTCGAGACAGGCGCACAGAGAGCCTACATCGTATGCTTGAGAGCAAAGGAGAGTGAACGAGTTGGGTCCTTGGGGTCCATGGATGTGTGCGACATACGTAGGGAAGAGTTTCCCCGGTTTTGAGTCGACCAAAATTTGGACCCCTTAGTCTTGGAGAGGCTCAAAACGGGCGCAGGGAGACCATATGTTACATGCTGGAGAGCAGAGGAGAGCAATTCCAGGGGTCGGAGTTGGGTCCTCGGGGTCCATGGATGCGTGCGACATGCGTATGGACGTGTTTTTCTAGTTTCAAGTTGGCCAAAAGTCTGGCCCTTGATTCTTGGATAGGCTTGGGATGGGCGCACAAAGACCCTAGGTCGTTTGCTCCAGAGTAGACAAGAGAGATTCTAGGGTTGGGAGTTGGGTCCCCAGAGTCCATGTATGCATGCAACGTGTGTATGGATGAGTTTTTCCGATTTTGAAACGGTCGGGAAACCGGCCCCTTTGTCTCAGAGAGGCTTGAGACAAGCACACGAAGACCCAACGTTGTATGCTCGAGAGCAGAGGAGAGTGAATCTAGGGGTAGGAGTTGAGTCCTTGGGGTCCATGTATGTGTGCACCGTGAGTATGCAAGAGTTTTCCCGGTTTTGATTTGACCAAAATTCCGACCTCAGTCTTGAAGAGGCTCGAGATGGGCACTCAGAGACCATACGTCAAATGCTCGAGAGCAGAGGAGAGCGAGTGTAGGGGCTATAGTTGGGTCCTTGGGGTCCATGTATGTGTGCAATGTGCGTATGGATGTCTTTTTCCAGTTTCAAGTCGGCCAAAAGTCTGGACCTTGAGTCTTTGAGAGGCTCGAAACGGGCACACAATGACCCTATGTCGTTTGCTTGAGAGTAAACAAGAGAGAATATAGGGGTGGGAGTTGGGTTCTTGGGGTCCATGTATGCATGCAACTTGCGTATGGATGAGTTTATTATATTTCGAGGTGATCAAGGAACCGGCCCCTTCGTCTCAGAGAGGCTCGAGACAAGTGCAAGGAGACCCAACGTTGTCACCTCAATAGCAGAGAGAATATAGGGGCAGGAGAGTGAATCTAGGGGCGGGACTTGGGTCCTCAAGGACTATGTTTGTGTGCGATGTGCATATGAAAGAGTTTTCCCAGAATGAACTTAAGCAAAGCGACTAGTAAAAACCAAGGTACGAGTGACCTGGTAAGGGTGACCTGCAAGGACCCACCCACTGCTCCTCTTTCGAGCAGTTTCAACTGCTCCAAAACTCTTCACTAGTGTTGTTAGTTTTGGAGAGGCTCAAGACGGGCGCACGAAGATCCTACCTTGTATGCTCGAGAGTAGATGAGAGCAATTATAGGGGCAGGAATTGGGTTTTCGGAGTCTGTGTATGCGTGCGATGTCCTTATGGACGTAGTTTTTCAGTTTCAAGTCGGCCAAAATTTTGGCCCTTGAGTCTTCGAGAGGCTTGAGACAGGCGCACGAAGACCTTATGTCGTTTTCTTGAGAGCAGATGAGAGAGATTCTAGGGGGGCGAGTTGGGTCCTCAGGATCGTCGTATGCATGCGACTTGCATATGAACAATTTTCTTCTATTTCAAGGCAATCGAGAAACCGGCCCCTGCGTCTTGGAGAGGCTCGAGACAAGCGCATGGAAACCCTCCGTTGTATGCTAACAAGCAAAGGAGAGTGAATCTAAGGGCACGAGTTGGGTCCTCGGGGTCCACGTATGCATGCGACTTGCGTATGGAAGAAATATCTTGGTTTTGAGTCGATCAAAATTCTGACCTCAGTCTCTGAGAGGCTCAAGACCGCCACACGGAGACCATACGCTGCATGCTTGAAAGCAGAGGAGATCGATTATAGGGGCCAGAATCAGGTCCCCATGGTTCATGTATGCGTTCAACCTACGTATGGACGTCTTTTTCCAGTTTCATGTCGGCCGAAATTCCGGCCCTTGAGTCTTCCAGAGGCTCAAGACAGGCGCACAAAGACCCTATGTCGTTTGCTTGAGAGCAGAAGAGAGAGATTCTAAGGGGCTGGAGCTGGGTCCTCGGGGTCTAATTGTGCTTGCGACATGTGTATAAACGAGTTTTTGTGATTTGAAGTCCGTCAAGAAACCGGCCCCTTTGTCTCGAATAGGCTCAAGACAATCGCACCAAGACCCAACGTTTTATGCTTGAGAGCAGAGGAGAGTGAATCTAGGCGCAGGAGGTGGGTCCTCAGGGTCCATGTATGCATGTGACATGCGTATGGGAGGTTTTCCTGGTTTTAAGTTGACCAAAAATCCAACCTCTTGGTCTCAAAGAGGCTTGAGACGGGCGCACAGAGACCATACGTTGCATGCTCGAGAGCGTATGGACGTCATTTCCCAGTTTCAAGTCGGCCGAAATTCCGGCCCTTGAGTCTTTGAGAGGCTCAAGACGGGTACACAAAGACCTTATGTCGTTTGCTTGGGATCACACAAGAGAGATTCTAGGGGCGGGAGTTGGGTCCTTGGGATCCATGCATGCATGCAACGTGCATATGGACAAGTTCTTTTTTATTTTAGGGCGGTTGGAAACCAGCTTCTTCCTCTTAGAGAGGCTGGAGAAAAGCGCACAGAGACCCTACGTTGTATGCTCGAAAGCAAAGGAGAGTGAACCTAGGGCTGGGAGTTGGGTCATCAGAGTCCATGTATGCGTGCAACGTGTGTATGGAAGCGTTTTCCTGGTTTTGATTTGACCAAATTTCTGACCTCTTAGTCTCGGAGAGGTTCGAGATGGTCGCACAAAACGATACATCGCATGCTCGAGAGCAGAGGCGAGCAACTCTAGGGGCTGGAGTTCGGTCCCCGGGGCCCATGTATGCGTGCAACGTGCGTATGGGCGTCTTTTTCCAGTTCAAGTTGGCCTAAATTCCGGCCCTTGAGTTTTCAAGAGGCTCGAGACGGGCGCATGAAGACCCTTTGTTGTTTTCTTGAGAGTAGGCGAGAGGTCATAGAGGTGGGGGTTGGGTCCTCGGGGTCCATGTATGCATGCGACCTGTGTATGGATGAGTTCTTCCAATTTCAAGGCGGTCGGGAAATTGACCCCTTTTCCCCAGAGAGGCTCGAGACAAACGCACGGAGACCCTACGTTGTATGCTTGAGAGCAAAGGAGAGTGAATCTAGGGACAATAGTTGGGTCCTCGGGGCCCATGGATGCGTGTGACGTGCATAGGGAAGAGTTGTCCCAGTTTTGGGTCGACCAGAATGCCGACCTATTAGTCTTGCAGAGGCTCGAGACAAGCGCACGGAGACCATACGTTGCATGCTCAAGAGCAAAGGAGAGCAATTTTAGGGGCCGGAGTTGGGTCACCGGGGTCCATATATGTGTGCAATGTGCGTCTGGACGTTTTTTTATGGAAACTTGGGCAGCCCTCAGGGAGCTGATCAGGCTCACAAAGAGCCGCCTAGGCAGGTAAACTGTTTGTGAGAGGGAGTTGCAGGTTGCACAAACAGAAATTACGGAAGCAATTGTAGCTTTGCAAATACCGCAAATTCTGAATTGACTCTTGAGTGAGGAATTATATTTCACAGCTTTCTATCTAGCCCTTATATGTCTCATTTGGCCTAGGGAGCACTGAGATACACTCTGTCAAAATCTACCCTCTAGCACACTCCCCTAGCCTAGTGGGATGAGCGGCAGTCACCTTGTCACACATGAGAATTATGTCTCACACGACGTGGACGACCAAAATACGTGGTCTGCATCTTCCTTGAAGTCTCTTGGCGGTCCTCCATCTGGCTTTTCTCCCTGAAGGCCGCTCTCAGCCATCCTGGCCAATAATATTGCCGCCTTTTGAGCTCAAAGTGCTCAGGTCGTCACTTGAACCCGACCCATGATATTTCAACTTTGGAGATCTATATTGCACTCAAACCGACTCCAAAATGAGTTCTGTAATGTGCGTTGGAACCTGTAAAACATCCACTATGCAGCTGTGATGCCAGTTTTTCTAATCGAGCAACCTATTTTTTGTCATTTTCCGGCACCCTCATATCCATCATTCTCCCACTCTACGAGAATACAAATCACACAAGTCCGCAGTGTTCCTTGAGCTGCTGAAAGCGGTGCGCTGGCAGCGCCTTGGTGAGGAGATTTGCCAGCATCATGCTTGAAGCGCATAACTGTCAGAAGATTTGCTGATGCTGTCATTAAGTGGATGCGTTCACGAGGACGAGCGTTGCAGTTTAGGTCAGAAGCACGAGTAGAAGCAAAGCGGTAAAGGCGATGGAAAGTGGAATAGAAGCAGAAGCGGACGGAAATCAAAGGAATGTATTGTGGGTGCAGCACTGTAGGTACAAGCGCTGAGGAATTGATGAGGTTGAGTGGACACAGCACTTTAGAGAGAAGGACAGAAGCTTCCTCGAAGGTGCGGGCGTTGCTGACGTATAAGTGACGTTTAGCAGAAAAGGACTGGGTGCAGTGCGAGAGCGCGGGTGCTGAGAGGCGAATGAAGGGAAAGGGATTGGAGGCGGCCCAAAGGGAAAATCTGAAGAGGAATCCAATGGATTGATTACTCAATAGAATGTAAGCAATACAAATAGGTAGTACATAGCCTAGCGCGCTTCGTCAAGCGGGCACAAGAGTGAGGTGGCGACTCGGGCTGGAGAGAAGGAGGAGCGCCTCGGGACCACGATGCGGCTTTGCTAGCCGTACACATAGGGGAGTGACATGTCCAGGGGCATTCTCTGCGGGTGCATTCGCCTCGACCGTTGTTGCACGAAACCGTTGGCTTGGTATTGGCGAGGCTCGCACGTTGATCGGTCGTGAGACCGTTCGCACATTGGTTGTGTTTCTTTGGAGATGAACCTGCACCGTCACTCTTTGTTTGCTCAGTGGCTGCATCCCTTGAAGCGATCTCCAAAATAATATCCGACACCCCCCTTAGATCGGGAGAGGGGTGCAAGCCTTGAAGGGCAGTGTTTGGATTATTGCTTCTGGAGGGGCACAGGACAGAGAGCGTTTGGGAGGTTCTGGAGGTGGTGGTCGCCTCAGCACCAGGTTGTAGAGTGAGGAGAGAAATCCTGGCCTGTGCAGCAGTTTCTGGGCAGAGACAGTGAGTGCTGTGGAAGAAGGGGTTTTGGTCAGTGCTTTAGGGGCAGTGTTGGCATGTTGGCAGTGACGTGGGTCAGGCTTTCAGTAGGAAGCAGAATGGTTCCGGTCACACACCCATATAGTTCTTGGACTCAGGCTGTGCTTGGGTTTATGCAGGTTGTGAGCAGTGACAACTCTGCGGAGGCAAGCCGTCCAGATCTGAGAGGTCATGTGGTGCTCCTTCATGAAGTGATCTGCTTCTTTCAATAGTCGATGGGCAAGATTTACAGTGGGCAGGGGCCGTGGTAAGCAGTGTCTCCTGGGTTGCACAGTCGTTGGTGAGGAAGGTGTGAAGGGGTGCATGAGCAGTGTTGCAAAGAATGAGGTGAGGCGGTCTGTCAAAGTGCTTGGTCTGTTGCCGTAGCCAGTCCCTGAGGGCAGGAACTGCTCCTGCCAATGTGCGGAGAGAGAGGACAGTGCAGTGCTGGGAGAATTGATCGTGGATGAGGAGAAAGTGGCTGTGTCAGACAGTGGAGTATGCGGATGGAGGTTGAATGAGTGCGATGTCCAGAGAGTCAAAGCTGTAGAGAGAGGTGTGAGAGGAGAGAAGAGGAGGAGAGGACACGGTGTACATCTCAAGGCCATACTCCTCGGATCCAATCTCAGTCACAGGCTCAACAACTCCCAACATGACAGTGTTGTTAGGAGCATGATTAGCAGCAGCAAAAACAGCAAGAGAGAGAGGTGCTTCCATGTTGTTGGCTGGGGTTGACCGTCAGCTTGAGCTTCCCATCTGGTTGTAGTAGCGCTGTCGACGTTCTTCTGCCCAGTTGGGTTGCTCGCCGTAGGATTTGCCGGGATTCTGGTCCAGCCATTCATTGGTAGCACGATGATCGCAGACGTGTGGCAGGTGGTTGGGGCAACCACATTTGGTCCCTTTATGGGGGACATGGCGGATGGTGTAGGAGCAAGGGGGGAAGCGGTTGATCAGGCGATTGCCAGTGGTGGCGGCCATGGTCTTGAAGGAGTTGGTGGCAATGGAGGTTTTGCGAGCTTGCTTGGCAACGTAGTCTTGTTCTGTTGCCATGAGCTTAGGACTGATGATAGTGATGGTCAGCTGGTCGACAGGGAGTTGCAGCAGGATTTTACGGATGATAGCATATTGACCAGGAAGGCCGAAGATGATGCCGGTGCAGACAACAGTATGCGGAAGGTCAATTTTCATTTCTTTGAGGTTCCGGGCAATGGTGGTGACAGCGGTGATGTAGCTGCCCATGTTGGTATGGACGGCGAAGGGCATGGAAAAGAGTGACATGATTTTGATGCCACAGGTGGTGGAGGTGTTGTTGTTGGAACGGTCTTCAAGGGCCTTCCAGACCTCGTGGGTCTTGGAGCCAAGGGTGCGAATGTCATCATGTAGCTCGGAGGATGAGGTGGTCATGATTGTCATGAGGGCGGTGCTGTTGGCAATATCCCAGGGGGCGCGGGTGATGGTGGATGTTGCAGTGGCGGTACCAGCGGCAGGTAAGGATCCAACAGGAGCGGAGGATGAGGATGCATTCTGAGCAGGATTGGATACGGATCCCCCAGATGGGTCTCCTCCTGAGGCAGATCCAATTGTAACAGTTGTGGCGGCGGCATCAGGTCGTTCCACCCCGGTGTCGGTGTTGGTGAGCAGGTGGCTGAGAGTGACTCCCTCAACGTTTTGAGTACCGAAGAAGAAAGACACCGAGTAGCTCCACAACTTGTAGTTGCTCGTCCCGTCCGGCTTCACAGTGAGCTTGGGGAGACCAGACAGAGTGAGGGCAGAGGCCATGATGCAGTTGACGTGGAGACAGCTGCGAATTGATGGTGAGGAGGGGCTGCTAGAGATAGCAGCACAAGATGGCGGCACAAGATAATAACGAGGCGGCTGATGATGTTGATGATGAGTAGACGAAGCGATGATAAATGATGAAGGGCGAACGATTGGGCGCAGGGACAAAAACCTTGTGCAGGAGAATGGCGGAGATAACGGCGGAGGAGAAAAAGGTGTTGCTGATGAGGAGGAGTGGGCGCAGGGGCAAAACCACGTGCGCAGATTCACCAGGAGAAAGTGGAGTGGCGCTGCCCCAACACCTTGGTCAAAAGACGCACTGCCACCACGTTTCTTCTGGTGACCACGATTCTTCGAGGCGGAGAAGCTTGATTTGAAGTGGAGGTGGGTGCAGCTGAGTGGCGAGCATGAGCAAGCCAGGTGTGTCACTTGGGCTCTGATACCATGTCAAGATATTTGCTGATGCTGCCGTTAAGTGGACGCGGTCACGAGGATGAGCGTTGCAGTTTAGGACAGAAGCACGAGCAGAAGCAAAGCGGTAAAGGCGATGAAAAGCAGAATGGAAGCGGAAGCGGACGGAAAGTAAGGGAATGTATTGTGGGCGCAGCACCGTAGGTGCAAGCGCTAAGGAATTGATGAGTTTGAGTGGACGCAACACTTTAGAGAGAAGGACGAAAGCTTCCTCGAAGGTGCGGGCATTACTGACATATGAGTGACGTTTAGCGGAAAAGGAGTGGGATAGTGCGAGAGCACGGGCATTAAGGCGAATGAAGAGAAAGGAACTGGAGGCGGCCCAAAGGGAGAGCCTGAAGATGAATCCAATGGATTGATTACTCAATAGAATGTACACAATACAAATATGTCTTAGCCTAGCGCGCTTCGTCGAGCGGGCACAAGAGTGAGGTGGTGACTCGGGCTGGAAGGAGGAGTGCCTTGAGACCATGATGCGGCTTTGCTAGCCGTACACATAGGGGAATGACATGTGCAGGGGAGATCTCTGCGGGTGCATTTGCCTTGACCATTGTTGCACAAAACCGCTGGCTTGTTCTTGGCGAGGCTTGCACGTTGGTCGGTCGTGAGACCGTTCGCACATTGGTTGTGTTTCTTTGGAGATGAACCTGCACCGTCACTCTTTATTTGTCTCAGTGGCTGCACTCATGGAAGCGATCTCCAAGATAATATCCGACAATAACTTGATCTGCACCACCTGCTTTTCCATGATATTGCGGATGAAGTGATATCGCAGGTCGATGTGCTTGGTGCGGGCGTGAAACTCTGCGGTCTTGGTCAGAGTAATGGCCCTCATGTTGTCACAGTAGATGGTGGTCGCTGCGGTGTGCTGTTGCCCAAGGCTTGCCAGCAGATCACACAGCCACATGGCTTCCTTTGCTGCTTCACTCAGGGCGATGTACTCAGCTTTGGTGGAGGAGAGGGCGACAGACTCTTGCTTCTTGCTCCTCCAGCTGATTGCACCTCCCCCGACCGCAAACACGAACCCACTGGTCGACCTCCTTGTGTCCAGGTCACCCCCTCAATTTGCGGCGTTGTAGCCAATGAGGATAGGACTGTTGTTTCCGTTGAAGGTGAGGCAAAGGCTGCTGCTGCTGTCGAGATAGCGCAGCACGCACTTGACCGCCTCCCAATGCGGCACGTCCGGATTCGCACAAAACTTGCTGAGAACTTCCACTGCTTGGCTGATGTCGAGATGCGTGCCAACTGATGCGTACATGAGGCTCCTAACTGCTGCTTGGTACGGCACTACTTCCATGCGGCTGTTCTCTTGCATGCCACGGGCAGTCTGCGTGATGCCCAGCTTTGCTCCCACTTCCAGTGGTGTTGCGGCCTTGCGTGCTCCTGCCATGTTGAAGCGCTTGACAATGTCGCTCACGTACATGCTTTGTAACAACTCCAAAGTCTTCTGCTGTCAATTGCAATTGACCTGTAATGGCTTAGCTCTCCCATGTCTTTCATGTCAAACCTGGCAGCAAGGGACTGCTTCACATCGTCCAAAAGAGACTTGGAGTCAGATGCAATGAGCAGGTCGTCAACATAGAGCAAGATGATGACCTGGCTTGCCTTTTGTGTACGCACATAGACACCATGGTCAGCGTCATTGCGCACAAAGCCAAGGCCAGCCAGCTGCTCATCCATCTTGTGGTACCATACTCGCGGTGCTTACTTCAGGCCGTAGAGGGCCTTCACAAGCTTGCACACCAAATCTTCCTTTCCCTCTACCACATACCCCTCCGGCTGCTCCATGTACACATCCTCCTTGAGGTCACCATTCAGAAATGCACATGTCACATCCATTTGGTGCACCTCCCAGTCTATAGCAGCAGCAAGAGCGAGGATCGCTCGGATGCATGGACACTTTGTGACAGGTGCAAATGTCTCATTGTAATCTACAGCCTCAGTCTACGCATACCCCTTTGCAACCAACTGTCCTTTGTACCTGAGTACCTTACCATCCGCACAATGCTTGCGCTTGAAGATCCACCAGCACCCGATCACGCGACTGCCACGTGGAGCTTCCTCAAGAGTCCAGGTTCCATTCTTCATGAGCGCACGATACTCCTCATCTATTGCGGAATGCCAATCTGCCGCCTTGGTGCTGCGCATGGCTTCAGCGAATGTTGCTGGGTCATCAGTGACGGTGAGGAAGAGAAGCTTGAGTTGAGAGGACTCCTTTGAAGATAAAAATTTGCACAGGTTCACCAGCTCCTCCAGCGGCCTCTGTTTGCTTGCGAGGCGCTCGGATCGCCTTAGCGGCTCCAGAGGACCCTCTGCACCTTGAGGCGTGCAGACCTTCGTGGAAGCTGCTTTCCATTGCTTTGCTGATCCTCCTCATCAGATTTGGCTGCTGGCTTCGTCTCCTTCTCAGATCCCTCCACCTCCTTGTCATTGCCGCTATCACCGCCATCTTCCGCACCATCCTCTTTGGCTACCGGCTCTTCTCCCACTTCTGGTACGAGTGTGGGAGAAAGTGGAACTGCAGACATAGGCCTCCAAGTCCAGCTCTTCACGTCCTCTTGAAAGACCATGTCACGGCTGCGGATGATCCTATAAGCAGCGAGGTTGTCCAGACGGTATCCCATGGTTTTGTAGCCAAGGAAAGCCGCCTTCACCAACCTTGCGTCCAGCTTGTTGCGATTGCCAGCGGGCACGTGCACAAATGCGCCACACCCGAAGACTTTCAGGTGCGTCACTGTTGGCTTNAAGCTGCTTTCCATTGCTTTGCTGATCCTCCTCATCAGATTTGGCTGCTGGCTTCGTCTCCTTCTCAGATCCCTCCACCTCCTTGTCATTGCCGCTATCACCGCCATCTTCCGCACCATCCTCTTTGGCTACCGGCTCTTCTCCCACTTCTGGTACGAGTGTGGGAGAAAGTGGAACTGCAGACATAGGCCTCCAAGTCCAGCTCTTCACGTCCTCTTGAAAGACCATGTCACGGCTGCGGATGATCTTATAAGCAGCGAGGTTGTCCAGACGGTATCCCATGGTTTTGTAGCCAAGGAAAGCCGCCTTCACCAACCTTGCGTCCAGCTTGTTGCGATTGCCAGCGGGCACGTGCACAAATGCGCCACACCCGAAGACTTTCAGGTGCGTCACTGTTGGCTTGCGTTCCGTCCACGCCTTCTCCAGTGTCATCAATGGCACAGCACGCGTGGGACTCTGGTTTTTCAGGTACATGGCAGCGTTGACCGCTTCCGCCCAAAAGGTTGGTGGGAGCTCCGCGTCTTGGAGCATGCTGCAAACATGCTCCATGAGCATGCAGTTCGCATGTTCAGCCATGCCGTTTTGCTGTGGTGTTCTAGGTGGGGTGGCCTTGTGCCTGATCCCGCGAAGCTTGAGGAAGTTGCGAAAGTCGTTGGAGAGGTGCTTTCCTCACCGTCGGTGCGAAGAACCTTCAACTGCCTGCCACTCTCATTCTGTGCAGCAGCAATCCACACCTTGAAAGCATCGAAACACTCATCCTTTCCAGTAAAAAAGAACACCCACGTCTTCCTCGACTTGATCAATGAATGTGATAAATTACAACTTGTGGAACAGGGACTGAGATGGCATGGGACCGCACAAATCAGAGTCAACGAGTGAGAGAATCTCAGCCGCCCCCTTCCCTTCCTCTGTGAAAGAGAGCGGGCTTGCCTCCTTTAATGCAGCTCTCACAAGCCGATGCACTTGGCTCCTTCACCACCTTGAGCTCTAGGCCACAGACCATCTGCTGCATGGAGATGATGGCGCCAAAGCCGAGGTGACCAAGCCGGCGGTGCCACATGCCGATGTTGTGTTTTCCCTCTCTCACCGCCAACGCTGAGTCGGCTTCCTTCTCTGATACCACATAGAGACGGTAAAGTCCGTCCTCCTTGTCCGCTTTTGCAAGCACACGACCTGCGCGGGCAGAGATGGTGCAACCACCATTCGCAAAGCAAACCTGCATGCCTTCGGAGATGAGAGATGAGACGGGGAGGAGGTTAGTTGCCAGCACCGGAACATGGAGCACCCCCTTCACATGATGTTCCACGTGCTTACCCTCAACGGAAGCAGAAAACATAGTCTCACCCTCCCGAACCACCGTTTTTCCTCCATGTACACCCAACGAGGCCCAATGATGGTGTAGACAATGAACCACTCCCAGCGAGAGGATGATCCAAAACAAGGTGGTTTTGTCGGAGACACGCAGGGCCCGGATAGTTGTCACAAATCCACTCTCCCAACCTGTTGCGTTCGCGAATACGTCGGACTGTTTTCCCGCTCCCACTCCAGCTGCAAGGTCCGCCTTTTTCTTCCGGAATTCGCGCACCCAATGGCCCGGTTTATTGCAGTAGTGGCAGTTCCCCTACTTCTTTCCTCCTCCACCGTTGCCCCTGGTTTGTGCAGGACCACTCCCATGATCAGAGTTGGTCATGACAGCAACGTCCAGTCCGCTTCTGCCCTCCTCTCCCTTGCGTCGCTCCTCTTCAAACAGCAGGCTCTCCTCCACATCGTTGAGGGAGAGCTTGTTGCCACACTGGTCCAGGGACACAATTAGAGGCGTGTAGCTGCTAGGAAGGTCAGAGAGAATGGTCAGCATGAGCACACATTCCTTGACAGGGTCCTCAATTGCAGAAAGCTGGTCGGAGAGAGACTTCACTATGTTGATGTAGCCAATCATGGATCCGGACTCATCCATCTTCATAGTGTGAAAACAACAATTCTACTGAATATTCATAAGGATTGACTTGGATGCATAAGTAGACTCAAGCTTCTTCCAAACATCCTTAGGCGTGAGGATGCCATGGACGAGGAGTTGCTGCCGCTCGGCGAGGTAGAGGTAGATGGTGGCGAGGGCGCAGTCACGCTTCTCACGGTGGGTACGGGCATCACCATGTGAGAGAGAGGAATGAGCTGGTTCCTCCTCACTCATATGGCTCCAGAGTCCCTTCTCCATCAGCACCATCTTCATGTTGTTGCTCCAGTTGAAGAAGTTCTTGCCTTCGAACTTGGTGATGTTGACGACGGCCACCACGGGAGCGGATGTCGCCATGGTAGTGCAACGTTCGGCCCCCAAACGACTCTCTCACACAATAGGGTGCAAGGAATGCCTCAACAATGAGACAAAGCCTTGTTCTAGCTCTGATACCACTGATGGAAACTGGGGCAGCCCTCAGGGAGGTGATCAGGCTCACTAAGAGCCGCCTTGGCAGGACCAATTATTTGTGAGAGGGAGTTGCAGATTGCACAGACAGAAACTACGGAAGCAAATGTAGGTTTGTAGAGAATGTAAATGTCTGAATCAACTCTTGAGTGAGAAATTATATTGTCACAGCTTTCTAAAAAGCCCTCATATGCCTCATTTGGCCTAGGGAACACTGAGATACACCCTATCATGCCCTCTAGCACACTCTCCTAGCCTAGCGGGATGAGCGGCAGTCACGTTGTCACACATGAGAATTATGTCTCACACCACTTGGACGACCAACAACTGAGGTCTGTACCTCGAAGTTTCTTAGAGGTCCTCCAGCCGCCTTTTCTCCTTGAAGGCCGCTCTCAGCCGTCCTGGCCGCCTTTTGAGCTCAAAGTGCTCAGGTCGTCACTTGAACCCGACCCATGATCTCCAAACTTTGGAAATCCATATCTCACCCAAACGGACTCCGAATTGAGTTTCGTAAAGTGCGTTAGAAGCTGTGAAACATCCTCGATGCAGATGTCATGCCAGATGATTTTTTTCAAGCAACCTATTTTTGTCACCTTCTGGCACCCTCATATCCATCAGTCATGGCCGCCAGGTCAGTTGGTTGCTTTGTTGGTGCTTGTGTGGATGCTGCTACTGCCCATTCGGGATCGGCACGCAGTCTTATGGACTCTGCAGCAATTGCTTCCTGGAGAATGGTGTCTTGTTGCTCCTCATGCTGGCGGAGCTCACTCTGGATATCCATTGCCTCTCGCAGCGTCCATCCCACCAACCCACATGCTCGTGCGGCATTGATTTGTTGTTTCTCCTGCTCTGTTGGTGCCAGTTCTATGGTTTTACCGTCGTCCATCATCATGCCAAACCAAACATTTTGACGCCAGCTGCACCCACTGCGTTGGTTCCTGGTCTGGCTGGGTTAGCCACTGGGGTTGGGAGAAGAGGCCCCTGTTGATTTGGTGCCACCGCCGCAGCAGCCCCATGCGCTTCAGCAGCTCCCTGTGTTTGGTGGTGTGGTCGCAGATGCTTGTTCCATTGGCAGTTCCGCTTGGCGTCGTATTGGCGCCATTGCTCCACCCCTGGGTGCTGTGAAGGAGGCGCCTGCTCCCTTCGACATTGTGGGCAGTGTGCCTGAAGATGTTTGAAGCTGCCACAAACATGTCAGGCCTTTGGTGGTGGGGGGTTGTCGTGCGCTGCCCCACCATCTGTTGTTGCCGATGCTGCGGGTGCCGATTGTTACCTTGTAGTCCGGAGCTGCTCATCTTTGTCGGTAGCATCAGCTGCAGCTTCCTGAAGGCTGCGGTACTTCCGTGGGTTCATGTGCGTGCTAATCTCATCCGGGAGTGCACGAATTAGATTCTGCAACAGAACCCACAACGGTAGGCCTTCCCCTTCCGGGCTCTTGGCAACACTGGACCAAAGGAGGAATTTTGTCCACGTAGCGTTGTATGTCGTCTCCCGGTTTTGTGACATCCTTCTCGATCTTGGAAACTGCCTCCTCCATTGTGAGAGGCCGGAATCGTGTGATGAGGGCATTGCCAAAGTCCTCGTAGGTGGCAAAGGGTTTCCACATGTTATAGTAGTCCGCTGTAGCACCCTGTAAGTGTAGTTCAGCTGTGGCTTGCAGAAGATCAGCTGGGTTGCGACCAATGGCAGCTTCCAGGGCTATCTGGTGAAGCCACTGCCATGGGTCCTTTCCTGCCGCGGTGGTGAAGGTGTCCTTCCGCGGCAGATGTGCTGAGCTTTTCCGAATGAACTGGGGAAGGGGAACCATGCTACGGTTAGTGGGCCCCGTGATGATCTGGGTCTGAGTGGGGTCGCGGGAAGCGGGAGGGACATTGGCGGTGGAGATGGCTATCGGCTCTGCATAAGTAACAAAGGCGGTGGCTGCTGGCGGACCATGACCGTGCAACTGGCCGATTGTCCCAGACTGCGTCTGGTATGCTTGATATCCCGCCGGCGGTGTTCTTGCAAAGGTTTGTCCCGTGTGGTCAGACAGACTCTTCATCCCTGGCGCAAATCCCTGTTGTGTATCTGCGCTCCAATATTGGCTGGGCTGGATTTGTTGTGCTAAGTGATAGGGGGGGGTCTGACTCTGTTGCGGAGTAGTCACGCTTGAGGGACTCTACGGAGGACCCTGACCCTGACTCTATAGCTGACCTTGAGGCGTAAATCCTGGTGCATGCTGCCATCCTGGTCCAAGAGGTGAGGGATATCCGCTCAAATGGGGTTTGTGAGTCATTGGAATCGGTTGTTGGGAGGATGTGTGGTTTTGTCCACTTGCGTGGTGGAAGAAGTGGGTCTGAGGAAGGGAAGTTTGGTGAGCCTGATGAGGAAAGGGCCAGCTCTGACCCATGGAGAACGGGACGGCGGACGCGGGTCCACTCGGAATTGAATGGGCCGAAGTTGTCAGGTTGGCCGAATTCGCTGGCCGCGGATGGGGTAAAACAACGGTCCCAGGAACGGGATCCACCTGCTGTTGCTGTGGGTGAGACATCCCAGTCGGAGGCATCGTAGAAGCTGGAGTCGCTGTCATCTGGTTGGATTTGGGGTGGAACTGCTGCTACTGTTGCTGCTGTTGCAAAATGATAGGACGATGAGGGTAGTGAGGCAGCTGATGAGTTTGCTGGGTTGTTGCAAAGTAGAATATGTATGGGTGCTGCTGCCACACTGCATGGGGATGCAGGGAAGCTGTTCTTGCTGGTGTCGGCATTTGGCTTACCAGCCTGACCTGTGTGGAGGTCACCTGCGGTTGGTGGCCCTGAGATGGTGAGGCAGAAGCCGTCGAGGTGGTAGAGCCTGGGAGGACCATTCCGGGCTGGTAAGATCTCTACTTTGTGGTGAGATAGTGCTGGAAAGAGAAGTTGGAACTCGGGGGAGGTACGCCGCCCGAGGCATGTGGGTCCTGGGTTGGGGTGCTGATGAAGTCGGGTGATGGAGCCGTGCTAGGCTGCAGCATCCCTAGGGAAGAGTGCAGCATGGTGGGTAGTGGGGGCGCGGAAGGTTGAGGAAACACCGCCGCCACTGGCTACTGTATCTGACCCATTGGTCCAGTGGTGCGTGGTGGATCCTGATTTCCGCTCTGCTCCACTTGTCTCTGTGAGGTCCGTGGAATGTGGGCAGCGGATGGGAAGGAGAAAGACACCGGCCGCATCCCTAGCTCATATTGAGATTGCTACACCTGCTGTGTGATGCGAGCCGTGGCTGGAGCCTCCTGCTCCCGCGGCATCCCTAGCGGCTGTGTGGGCTGTGTCACCTCCGGATGCCCTGTCAGTTGTGGCTGCTGCATCTGGTATAGAGCTTGCAGGCGCTGCTATGTGCCAAGGGCAACGCTTCCTCCATCCCCATGGGGAATCGTTGTGGAGCATGAAGGTGGGTCATCCCGGGGTTGGACCACTGGCCCTGTCAGTCCCTCTGGGCCTGCTGCTTTGCGGATACCCTGGTGAGAATCTGCTGTGGCAACTCGCCACCAAACAACATCGGTCCTTCCTCCTGGTTCCCTAGCTGCCCAAATGGGGCCGGCGGTGTAGCATCTAACAGATTCCCCTTTGAATCCTATTCTGCGTCGCGGCGTCACAAGGTTCCGCGACGGTGCACCTGGCCTGTTGCTTCCTGGATTGGCTCCTCGGGGAGCTCGGCCATGCTGCTCACTTCCTAGAAGCACTCCTGGTTGTTCCAATTCAACACCTGCGGCGTCAGGCGGGACCGGTGAGAAGCCCCGTTGCATCCGCTCTCCACGCTCTCTAGTTTGATGAGGTCTTCCATCACGGGTGTGGGACTGTCGTGTGTTTCCCAGAATTGCTCCTCTAGCCAACTCACGGTGTGATTGCATCTTTGCTCCCTGTCGCCTAATTCTGACTATGCCTGTGGCCCCTCACTCCCTATCACGATTCCACGTACCGAGCCCTGGTCCGTGTCTGTACGCCGTGGTAACCAGTGTCCCACTGCTGGCCGTCTAGATGACTAAGTGATGCACCTAACGTCACGGTGAATGTAGCTAGAGGTCGACATACATGACAGAATCTGAAGGTCTCTAATGCAATTTTGCTAGACAAGGGGCATGGAACTATCCACGCTCACCGTACCATTCACAATATTACCCCTAAATGTTTTGCATCATTTTTTTGCCGCTACCCTCTCACTGATGGGACACTTCCGCGGATCTCCTCTTCTTGCAATGGTTCTTCCTATTGCGGATCCTTTCCGGCTGTTTTGGCACCCTACATGAGCTACCCCGCAAAATGGGATGACCACCTCACTGCAGTTCCTGCTTCCTTGATGCGCGGATGGGCTTCTGCATTCTATGTGTTTGCTACTGGTTGTCTCCAAACTTGTGCCACGCAGCCCATACACTGAGATCCTCCGTGCAGCTTGCCTGCCCATTGCCTTCCGCTGCGGAATCAATCATATCTCACCAATGTGCTGAGGAAGTCACAGACATTTGCCTGCTGAGCCTGGTCTGGTCTTAATTATGAGCTGCACTTCTCGTGGATGCGTCTATCCCCTTTTTTCACTTCCTAAACAACACCTAAGAAAATGCACTTCCACGACGACACGCAACAGAATGATAGGGAGATGAATAGCAGAGACAGACACTCACACTCTGTCACCTAGTAGATCCGTGCCTCTTTTGCCTTGTTCTTGTGTCAGCCACTCGACTTCCGCAGGATGGAGCTCCGCAGAGCCCTCTCTGGCTCTGGGATCACACCATGGAATCCCCCGGGTTCCTCCTCGGCCAGCACGAGCCCGTTACACAGACACAGGTGAAGTCCCGCGGATCACTCAAGTCAGTTGTGGAGCGGGGATTACGAAGGGGGCAGTGTGAAGGCAAGGGGAGACTGGGAGTTGGAAACTTAGTTACAAGTATTCATACCAAAGGATACATGAACTACCCAACCTACTGTCTACTGCACACTGAAATACTACGTTGAGCTCCTCACGGGCTTCTCGCACCACGGGTCTCGCCCTTCACACACATGTATAGTATAGTAATTATCTCTATGTTCCCCTAGGCTAGAACCCTTCCTTCCCCTATCCGCTAGGTTCCCATCTCTTCCTCTTCTTCTACTCTTTGGCGCTTTTGCGGTCCATCGTGTTCCATCACTCCAGCACCGCTGTTCAAGACTCTTTCCCGTGCGCTTGCTGCTTTGTGCCTTCGCTCGATTCTGCGGAACCACAGTGTTGGTGCCTTCACGTGGGAGTAGTAAGGCCCGCCACTTTGCAATCAGGCTTCTGGAGGCCTATTTTATCCTCTGTGTCCACCGCAGATGGCCCTTCAGCTCCTGGTCCGTTGACCCCTGCTCCCACGACGCAAGATTGCACGGGAGTGCACTCCCCACTTTCCGGCCATCGGTCTCACACGTTCCTTCTCCCTGTTGCCTTGGCCTCTCGCTCGACCGCGTAGGCGCGGGAGCCAGCGTCCTCTCCCTTCCTTTTTGCGTGGGGCATGTTGCCTTCCGCGGGTAGCTCCACCCGTTCCGCGGATGCTCTAGCAACTTGCGGCCACACTTGCCAATGCGGAGAAAATCCTGTTAACAACGTACACGAGTCCCTTATCTTTTTAAGTGTGCATTTCTGCATCACTGAAATCACCCATCGCGCGCTGAGACCCTGATTTCCAATTCGATAGTCAAGGGCTGTTATGCCAACTGCCCTCGCCCTCAGAAGAACCTTTTTGCATCTTTAGACAACTCCGACCACTTTTGAGAATCTAAGACAGAAGTTTCACGACCTTTAGGTCAACTTCTCGACGCATTGAGACATATCTGGATGTATAGAGATACATCTGGCACCTTCGTTGTGGATCCTCCAAACCCCCTGATTTCTCGACGGAGCGTCTTGAATTCAATCACTCACAACACGACTCCACACGCGTCACTTGACGATCAACCCAACGACCCGCACTATGCCTCATTCTTAACTCAACAGTTGTATGTATATGTTTGATCATTTCGTCATCAAAGCACACTTATTGCTAATAATACATTGCTCAAGTTTCCTCATTTCTCAATTGTGTCCTGCCTCGCAACTTCTACCTGTTCACCATCTATCCTCCATTCGGCATAATTAACTAGATGTTGTGTTCACGTAGTGCCAGTTATCCCGAAAGTGGATATGGAGTTGATATTGTTGTAAGCATGGATGACAGTTTGATATAGGGGGCCGTTTGGACTTCAGTACATGGGCCTCTGACCACAAAAACTGTACGGTCAACGGAGGGATTGATGGAAGGGCTGGGCCAGTCAAACCGCGGTCCTTGACAAATGGTCACTCCCCCCATTCAGAGTCCTTGGACTCTGGTTTAATTGTGTACATCATTACCCAAATCTGCGCGACGTGCGCGCAAATTCGGGTGACATATCTTGACTAATTAATAACAAGCGACAAAATAATAATTTCCATTCCCATGAAATTACGATAGCATCATTCAGGGAGTAATAATTGCAAACAAAATCCGTACAAACTGGAATAAACTAGTCGATTCAGTTGGGGACAGAAACCGGATGCCGGCACGACATGCTCCAAGTATTCGTACAATCCGCACCATCGCGGTGGAACTGTAAAATCGCCGCAACATCATGCAATGTCCATATAACGTTGTGGATTGTAAGAATGTCTTCATTTTCTAAGACGTTAGTCAAACGTGGTGGCATAACGTTTGCTACTAGGTTNACAAACTGGAATAAACTAGTCGATTCAGTTGGGGACAGAAACCGGATGCCGGCACGACATGCTCCAAGTATTCGTACAATCCGCACCATCGCGGTGGAACTGTAAAATCGCCGCAACATCATGCAATGTCCATATAACGTTGTGGATTGTAAGAATGTCTTCATTTTCTAAGACGTTAGTCAAACGTGGTGGCATAACGTTTGCTACTAGGTTGCAAAACGTCGTCGATCGACACAATTGTTGCATCTGTGCTTCGATATGCAGTTGTCGTGGATTCTACCACGTCCACATGATGTTGTGGAACAATGCATAGTAGGATGACATTGCAACCTTGTGGCATGGAACATTCTCTGCTTTGCCAGAGTTCGAAAGAAATGAAACGTTGCAGATCATTGCAATCATCGTGGATTCGATACATTGTTGCGAATGAGATGCAAACGTTGTGGAAGGGCCACTCGTACGTGACATATGCAAAAGATGACTACTACTCTTCATTTTTTTTCCAAGGAATCACTTCACGAAGATTGAACCTGGACCCACATCATGGGAGTTAAGAGGGGAAACCTGAGGATGGTTCACAAAATGTGGTGGTGGTACCAGGAGAAGAAAAAACCTTTCCGAATCAATGTTTAGATGATGTAGATGACGTTGTAACTAAGTTTCTATTTATAGAAAATATTGTATTTTCTAAGGCTACTAGAAACATTTTACGGCTTGCTGATCTCTTTCCGATTGACCGTGATTCCGCCAAAGAAACCGGAGAAACAATGGGTGCACACACAACACTGGGGTTTGGGGCAGTGAAAGCATAGGGAATTTTCTTAAATGAGACCCACGGTGTATTAGGGCTTGTCTAGTGCTACTAGAAAAACTTAACGGCTCGCCAATCGTTTTCCGGTTGACCTTGATTCTGCCGTCCACACCAGAAAAACAGTGGGTACGCACACAGCACTGGGGTTTGTGGCAGTGAAACGATATGTAATTTCATTCAATGAAAACCACAGTGTACTACGGCTTGTCTAAGGCTACTAGAAAAAATTTACGGCTTGCCGATCTGTTTCCGACTGACCCTGATTCCGCCGACCACACCGGAGAAACAGTGGGTGCGCACACGGCACTGGGGTTTGGGGCAATGAAAGCATAGGGAATTTTCTTAAATGAAAACCACAGTGTATCATGGTTGTCTAGATCTACTAGAAACATTTTATGGCTCACCGATCTGTTTTCGATTGACCCTGATTCCGCCGTCTACACCGGAAGAACAGTGGGTGCGCACACAACACTGGGATTTGGCGCAGTGAAACCATAGGGAATTTTATTGAATGAAAATTAGAGTGTATTATGACTTGTCTAAGGCTAATAGAAACATTTTACAGCTTGCCGATCTGATTCCAATTGACCCTGATTCCGCCGACCACACCGGAGAAACAATGGGTGCGCAAACGACACTGGGGTCTGGGGTAGTGAAAGCATAGAGAGTTTTCTCAAATGAAAACCACAGTGTATTAGGGCTTGTGTAAGGCTACTAAAAACATTTTACGGCTCGCCAATCTGTTTCCGATTGACCCTGACTACGCCGTCCACACCGGAGAAACAGTGGGTGCACACAGCACTTGGGTTTGGGGCAGTGAAACAATAGGGAATTTTACTGAATGAAAACCACAGTGTATCAGGGTTTGTCTAAGGCTACTATAGATATTTTACGGCTCACCGATCTGTTTTCGATTGATCCTGATTCTACCGACCACACCGAAAAAACAGTGGGTGCGCACACAACACTGGGGTTTGGGGCTATGAAACCATACGGAATTTTATTGAATGAAAACCATAGTGTAATAGGGCTTGTATAACGCTACTAGAAACATTTTACGACTTGCTGATCTGTTATCGATTGACTCTGATTTTGTCGTCCACACCGGAAAAAACAGTGGGTACACACACAACACTGGGTTTTGGCACAGTGAAACCGTAGGGTATTTCATTGAATGAAAACCATAGTGTATTAGGGCTTGTCTAAGGCTGATAGAATCATTTTATAGCTTGCTGATCTATTTTTTATTGACCCAGATTCCGCCGACCACACCGGAAAAAACAGTGGGTGCGCACACGGCACTGGGGTTTGGGGCAACCAAAACATAGGGAATTTTCTTAAATGAAAACCTCAGTGTATTAGGGCCTGTCTAAGGCTACTAGAAAAGGTTTATGGCTCACCAATCTGTTTTCGATTGACCCTGATTCCGCCCTCCACACCGGAGAAACATTGGGTGCGCACACAACACAGGGATTTGGGGAAATGAAAGCATAGGGAATACTAATAAATGAAAACCACAGTGTATTAGGGCTTGTCTAATGCTATTAGAAAAATTTTACGGCTTGCTAATCTGTTTCTGTTTGACCCTGATTATGCCGTCCACACCAGAAAAACAGTGGGTACGCACACAGCACTGGATTTTGGGGCAGTGAAACCATAGGGAATCTTATTGAATGAAAACCACATTGTATTAGGGCTTGTCTAAGGCTACTAGAAACATTTTACGGCTCGCCGATTTGTTTCCGATTGACCCTGATTCCGCTGTCCACACCAAAAAAACAGTGGGTGTGCACACAGCACTAGGGTTTAGGGCAGTGAAACCATGTGGAAAATTTATTGAATGATAACCACAGTGTATTAGGGCTTGTCTAAGGCTAATAGAAATATTGTATGACTCACCGATCTGTTTTCGATTGACCCTGATTCCGCCGATCACACCGGAGAAACTATGGGTGTGCACACGGCACTCGGGTTTGAGGCATCAAAAGCATAGGGAATTTGCTTAAGTGAAAACCACAGTGTATTAGGCCTTGTCTAAGAATACTAGAAACATTTTACGGCTTGCCGATTCGTTTCCAATTGACCCCGATTCCGCTGACCGCACCGGAGAAATAGTGGGTGCGCACATTGCACTGAGATTTGGGATAGTAAATCCATAGGGAATTTTATTGAATGAAAACCAAAGTGTATTAGGGTTTGTCTAAGGCTAATAGAAATATTGTATGACTCACCGATCTGTTTTCGATTGACCCTGATTCCGCCGACCACACCGAAAAAACAGTGGGTACGCACATAGCACTGGGGTTTGAGGCTGTGAGACCACAGGGAAATTTATTGAATGAAAACTACAGTGTATTAGCGCTTGTCTAAGGCTACTAGAAACATTTTATGGCTCGCCGATCTGTTTCATATTGACCCCGATTCCGCCAACCACACTGGAGAAACAGTGGGTGCTCACACGGTACCAGGGTTTGGGGCAGTGAAAGCATAAAAAAAAATCTTAAATGAAAACACTGTGTATAAGGGCTTGTCTAAGGCTACTAAATTGTTTTTATGGCTTGCCAATCTGTTTCCGATCAACCCTCATTCCGTCGTCCACACTTGATAAACAGTGGGTGCGCACACAGCACTGGGGTTTGGGACGGTGAAAGCATAGGGAATTTTATTAAATGAAAACCACAGTGTATTAGGGCTTGTCTAAGGCTACTAGAAAAATTATATGGCTCACCGATCTGTTTCTGATTGACCCTGATTCTGCCGTCCACACCGGAAACACAGTGGGTGCGCACACAACACTTGGTTTTGGGGCAGGGAAACTACAGGGAATTTTATTGAATGAAAAAAATAGTGTATTAGGGCTTGTCTAAGGCTACTAGAAACATTTTTTGGCTTGTGGATCTGTTTCCGATTGACCCTGATTCCGCCGACCACACCGGAGAAATAGTGGGTGCGCACACAGCACTGGGGTTTGGGGTAGTGAGGTCATATGGTATTTTATTGAATGAGAACCACAATATATTAGGGTTTGTCTGAGGCTACTAGAAACATTGTACGGCTCGCTGATTTGTTTGTGATTGACCCTGATTCCGCCGACCACACCAAAAAAACAGTGGGTGTGCACAGAGCACTGGGGTTTGGGACTGTGAAACCATAGAGAATTTTATTTAATAAAAACCACACTGCATTAGGGCTTGTCTAAGGCTACTAGAAACATTTTACGGCTTGCCGATTTGTTTCTCATTGACCCTGATTCCGCTGACCACACTGGAGAAACAGTGGGTGCGCACACACCACATGAGTTTGGGGCAGTGAAAGAATAGGGAATTTTCTTACATGAAAGCCACAGTGTATTAGGGCTTGTCTAAGGCTACTAGAAAATTTTTACGGCTCACCAATCTGTTTCCGATTGACCCTGACTACGCCGTCCACACCGGCGCATCCACCCCCTCCGGGACTTCGAGGTAGATCTCCTTGTCAATGATGTTGTTCAGGAATTCCGTCTTGACATCCATTAGGTGGATCTCCATGTCCTTTGCGGCTGCCATGGCGAGGATCGTCCGGATGCTTGTAAACTAGGCAGCGGGTGCGAACGACTCATCGTAGTTTTTACCTTTCCGCTGTGCGTACCCCTTCGGCACTAGCCGCACCTTGTATTCCTCCACCTTGCTGTCCTTGGTGAGCTTCCTCCACCCTTGGAGCTGAGTATCTTCACCCCCTCAGGCCGATCCACAAGCTCCCAAGTGTTGTTCTCAGCAAGGGACGCAAGTTCAGATTTTATTGCTTCACCCCACTACTGCCTGTCAGGTCGTGCAAGCGCCTCTTGCACGATTGTCGGCTTCGTTGCGGCTGCCATCATGCACCGCGCCATTTCCGATCCAGCGGCCCGTGCTTGCGTCATACTGCTTTGCCGCATTGCACTGCCTTTGGTTGCAACGCGGCGAACTTGGCAACGCTGGCTTCTGGTCGTGCTGCTGTCTTGCTGCAACGTTGACCTTGGCCGCGGGCTCCCCCGTGTCGGCTGTTGCATCCTGCGCTCCAGCGGCACCTACACCTGCTGCACTGCCCTACTGCGCTCCAGCACTATCCTCCTCCGAGGCATCGACCTTTGCAGCTGCCGGCTCCTCCTCACGTTCAAGGAGTTGGAACCACTCCCCCTGCTTTGGTGAGTGTGCTGCGTCGATGTTGTTACTACTGCTGCAGTAGCTCTGTTGCTCATCAAATGTGACGTTGCGGCTGGTGATGACATCCTGGGCTTGTGGGTCGAAGAGGCGGTACGCCTTGAGTGCACTCTTGTATCCGACGAACGCATACGCCTTTGCATCTGGGTCCACTTTAGTGTCTTTTCTTTGCGCGGCCTGCACCAACGCTTGCGCCTTGCACCCGAACGCCTTCAGGTGCGCCATGCTTGGTTTACGCCCGCTCCATGCCTCCTGCGGCGTCTTCCAACCACCCTTCCCCTTCAGCACTGCCGTTGGGGTGAGGTTGGTGACGTAGCATGCCGTGCTCACGGTGTCGGCCCACAGACTCCGTGGCAGTTTAGCATCCACGAGTATTTTTGGCGCCATTGTGAGCAGCGTCTGGTTCATACGCTCTGCCACGCCATTAGATTGTGGCGTGTACAGAGTGGTCGGCTGCCACTCAATACCCTGCTCCTTCAGCCACCCTCGGCAGCCCACATAATCCCCCCCAGTGTGCCTCTCCATCGCTACAACATACTTCTTTAGCCGGTCCAGCACATCGCTCTTCCGCTTCATGAAGTAGATGTAGAGTTCTCTGCTGAAATTGTCGATGAAGGTGATGAAGTACCGCGTGCCCCCAATGGACGGCGTCTTGATCGGTCCGCACACATCACTGTGCACGACCTCAAGCAGATTCTCGGCCCGCCGTTGTCTTTCTTCAAATGGCTTGCGCTTTGCCCTGCCCACGGATGCAAGGCTCACATTTGTGCTCTGCAGAATCTGCTGCTGCGTGTGCTGCTCCTGTGATGTTGAGGCCGCGAACCATGTTGCACTTTGCCATCTCTTGCATGACTGCGTCCGAAGAGTGCCCCAGCCGCCAATGCCACAGCTACAGGTCTGCTCCCCCGCCTTTTGTGAGGTTGACGACGCATGCTGGCGGGTCTGCTGCATCTGTTGCTATGGAGATGACCTTGGTCTCAACAATGTAGAGGCCTCCCTTGCGCTTTGCCTCGAGCACGACCTCACCACCACCGTCCATCCGCACGACTGCACCTTTTCTGCGGAAAAGCACTTCATAGCCCTTGTTTGTCAAGCGTCTCACACTCAAAATGTCAGCCAGGCCGGGGATATGTTGCACGTTTTGAATAACACACTGCACCTTTTTACCACGAACCACCACCTCCACGTCCACATCACCTTGGGCGGCCGCAGGTTCGACCTTGTCATTGGCGGTCACCATGGACTTGGCAGACTTGATGTTGTCTATGAATCCCACCTTTTCAACTTGGGTATGCTCCTCTGCAGCTGAGTCAAGGCACCTCCGGTTGGTACCCTTCAGGTCGTGGTTCTTTGTGCCATTGAGGAGTGCCTTCTTGCCTTTGGCGCCTTTGCCGCCGGCCTGCGCCTCCTCCGGACACTCCTTGGCCCAATAGCCCTCCTTGCCACAGTTATGGCACGTATCCCTCTTGACGCCCTTCTTGCCGCAGCCCTTACCGCCACCTCGCTTGCCGCTGCTCCTGCCACCCTGAATTTTGGTGACCAAGGCAGTTGAGGATGACGAGGTCTCGCCACCACTGCGACAGAGCACCTCGTTACGGATGTACTCGGCGACTGCGCCGTAGGTGAGTTTATCCTCCTCCCAACCTCCTAGCACGGTGATGAGAGGACCCCAACTGTCGGGTAGAGCCATGAGGAGCATCTTTGTGTCAATCTTCCATCCCACATCATTACATTGTGAGGCAAGAGACCCAATCTGCTGCATGGCGGAAGTGACGTCCTCACCCTCCTCGATTCTCACCGTCAAGAGTCGCTTCATTACGAAGATCTTGTTGGCTAGGGATGTTGACTTGTGGATGGAGTAGAGCGTCTTCCATGCGTAAGCTGCCAGGTCGCTGCCCTGGATGTAGCCCCATTGAGATTCATGCAGCGCCGACAATAGAAGCATCAGCGCCTTTGTGTTCTTCCTCGCAAAGGCCGTCTTCTCCTCGTCCGTTGCGCTTGCATCTTGAACCTCCGTGCCCTTCATGAGCTCTAGCAGTCCCTTCTGCGCGAGGTAGATCTCAAAATTCCACCTCCACAGCCCAAAAGTAGGGCCGCCCATGTACTTTTGGATGGGCGAGGACTCTTTCTTCTGCGCCATGTTGAACTTCTGCAATGGACAGTCTCAAAGTACAACGGTGATTTCGCTCGGGGCGACACTCCCGTGCGTTGCGGAAGTCGTGAACGTCATGGCAGGCAGATCAGGGCCGTGGGCCCATAACCCTTTGTCTGGAATGCTTTCCCGGCGTGCCCTGAACTACCTAAGTGTGCACGGCTTCTTAGTGCAAAGAGACTTCCAAGGGAGGTGTGTGCTTTGGGTCGCCACAACACCAAGGGAGCATAATTCTGGCAGAATGCAGATTGCGGAAACTGAGAAAGGCTGAGAATCATTAAAACTTAGCTATTTTAGTGAGATTACATCAGATTCTTATAGCCTGTGATCTAAGCTTTCCAACTCATCCAAGCACGCCCAAAACGGGGCAGGGAAGCCCCTGACATGGCGGTCGAAGTAACCCTCGGTGGAACCGCCCACCTTGCCTTGCACGCTAGGCAACGGGAGGCGCTTGGACGATGATCCGTCGGAGCGGGTTTCCTCACCCAGAATTCGAGGAGAGAGTCATCCTGGTCAAGGAGGTCCCATCGGTCACTTCATTCATGCCCCAGGTGCATTTGGAGCTTGTTAGAGATTAACTCCAACCACCGCAGTGGAATTATCCCGTCACCCATGACGGAGACCCAGATTCCACCCACCGACCACCCGAAGTTCGGATGGGGCTAACTTTCCAAATTCTCAACCAAATTGAGCAACTGAAAGCTCGAAACAGCATGGAAAAATCCAAAGCGTCCAAATCTGCAATCCGATAAGACATCCAACCTATTTCCAGTGGTTGAACCAGGAAAACAGCAAACGGCATCCATGGCAGCGGCACTTTTTAACAACCATATCGTACCATATCACACTTTACCATACCATACCATCCCATACCATGTCCTACCATACCATACTATACCATAATGTAAGATACAATTCCATATCGTACAATATCATTTTATACTTTATCATACCATACCATACCAAACCATACCATACTATATCATACCATATCATATCCAATCGTACCAGACCAGACCAGATCACACCGGACTATACCATACCATACCAAATACCAAAGCATGCCATACCATATCATATCATATCATACAATACCATTCCATACCATGTCGTACCTTACCATACCATACTATACCATACCATACCATACCATACCATACCATACCATACCATACC